>JAYJMB010001470.1:0-16593 GCA_036873735.1 Pouteria campechiana
ACCCTTTTTTTAAAGATTAAAATATATCTAACTATGGATAAAATTCCTATTTGAGATCTTGAACCATGAAGTTCCCTAGACAAGTTTAACATGTACTTGGGATTGTAATAATGTTAAATTAGAAGTTTCATTTCATGCCCAACCAAAGATATCTCAAGTTACATTTTCAAAATTCATATGACCAATGTAAATTCAATTTCAAGTGGATATCATCTTGAGATCAATCTTATTTCAACAATCCTTCGAACATTCCAAATTTTAATTATCAAATCTCAATTCAATCATATGCACATAAGCCATTTCAAATCAGCATGATAATAAACTAATAATCCTTATCTTTTTCAAAATGAATTCAACAAGTTTATAATCATTTCAAGTATAATCATCACATCACATCACATAATGAACAAGCCAAACATCCATATGAGATCAAGATAAAAAAAAATGTCAATATCATTTACAAAATACAATTCAATACAGTTAATCTCACTACATGATCTCTCAACATGAAAATGTCACAAAATATATCAAACATAACATATATTTTCCCCTTAAAACAAATTTTCTTCCCACCCCACTCCCCCCCCCCCCCTCCGAAGACCAAACCATACACATCACAACAGTAAAACTAAAACGCCCATTATCTCCCCCCCTTTTTGTCATGCATCTTGGGTTTGAGAAGTAATGTGAGAATCCTAAGTAGGCATAGGAATAGTATGCTTCCCTAGTTTGAGTAATAATAAGCTCATCAATGGTAATTGTAGGCTCCGAATCCTGGGTGGTAGGGACTAGAACTATGGAGGGGCTATGGGTAACTAGAGTTGGTGTGGAAGGTGTGGTAGATGTAGTATGTGTAATCCCAAAATGTGAAAGAAGCATGTCCAGTTTCTTTTCCAGGCTCCACATGTATGACTCCTGTGCTCTTCATAGCTTACCTACTTCCTCTCTCAATTCTTTCACTTCTAGTGATAGCCTAGTAAATGTAGAGAATCTAGGGATATGAGCTGTGGTTGGGGCCCTAGAGGATGAAGGATCTCTCTCAGCAATGGGGCTCTCTGTCATGTCTCTCCTCTCTCTCCTCTTGCTCATCCTCCCCTTAAGAGTGAGCTTTCTTTTCTCCTTCTTCCTCTTCTCTAGTTCCCTCTTCCTCTTCCATTTCCTACTCATGCTTAGCATTCTACTCTGCCAAGTAATTTGACTACCTTACTTGCATTCTTTTTAATAGGGTTTTACCAACACAGTCTTTCCTATAAGGAGACATATGCAAGAAAGATTCTCCTTCTAGTGGAACCTAGAAATGTGTGAATATCTTCATCATCCATACTCCATAAGGTACCACGTGATCAAGTCTTTGAGGCATGTAGTTGAAGTCTATAAATATGACTTTGGGAAGGTTCACCTTCTAATATGTGTATATTTTCCATAAAATTGTAGCCTCACTGGCAGTGACTTGCTCAGTCCCACCTAACTTAGGTACTATCATTGCCTCTAGTACCTTTCTCAACATTCTTACCTCAATTGTTAGATCCCTTGTCAACATATATGTATCTGCACTTGTATAAATGGTGCCTATGGATAGAATGTTGAAAACTTGTTCCTTTAGTAGCCCATCTTCATCTTCTTCACATTGGATGCCTAGGATTTCCCCCAAATGCTCTACTAGAGATGCAAAGGCTGTGCCAAATCTCATTTGTACCCCCTTTACCATGGAAGTGTAGTCATTAGGTCTCCAATTGACATAAAATATGAGCACTAACTCTCCGTAGATGGGTGCCTCATATTCTATCAAGTCACTCCATCATTGATAGTTTATCATAGCTCTAATATTAGACTTGCACCTATCAAGGAAATCCATGTCTATTTTCTTTTGGATGTATACTAGTCTCCTAAGCATTGAAGTGTAAAAGTTAAATTTTAGATCCTCTCCCTCAAAGTAATAAGATGGCAAACCTTTGGGTTCACATTTAGCTATGGGGACCTTCCTTCTATTTACTTCTTTAGGAAGGGATTTCAGATTAAACAATTTCACCCATTCTTCATTCCTACCAACATTCACTTCTATTCCTTCTCTTTCACTTTCATTCATACTAGTAGAAGGTGAGGGATTACCTTGAGACCCATTTGTTGTGTAGGGAATAGGAAGAGTAGAGTTATTAAGGAAAAATGAGGATTTGGGAGTGTTTGGGATCGCAGGAGAAGATGTTTTGCACTGTAAGCAGTTGGGAAGAGTAAGTAGGATGAGAATAAAAATGATTTGTCATGCCAATTTTGCCCTTTGAATCACTAGGCGACTAGGCTACAAGTGCTTGGGGACCAAGCGGCCTCACTCCCAGAGTTAATTCTTATTTATCTGATTTCTCAATTTCTTATCTATTCTATCCCCATCAATCATTTAATGTTTTTCATACCAACTAAAACATAGATTCTTAGTCAATCCAAATTAATTTTGAATACATTATTTCAAGCATGAATCAAGCACTTAACATTTCAAACATGCCAAAAAAAATATTGTTTGAATTTTGACAGTGAGTGTCCTTATGGTCGCCAAATTTCAAGAATTTATGACTTCATTAGGACTATTTGTGACAATGAGTTTATGAATGATATCACTTGTTGATTTTTCTAAATCGGTTAGCACAATTTCAATCACTTTTTCCCACACACATCCAATTTCACAACTTTTAAATTCTAATGCACAAATAGATAACATGTGTGAATCAGATTAATTCAACCAAGCTTTGATACCACTTGTTATTTTTTTTTTAAATCATGTCAATTTATTCAAATTTGGCATATTTTTCAACATGTAAAAAACACATATCATTTCAATCTTTCAACATTTAAGATATGATAATGCATAACTCTAATGGTTTGTGTTTGTTGCTCTAAAGAATTTTTTGCTTCTATGATGTTGTTTTGTGATAATTGGTTTGTAGAAAGGTTTGCAGGTGGAGCATTTATAATCATTGTCCATTAACTAGGTGACGATTTCAACAAGATAAGCTTTCTAAGTTCCGCTCTATATATGGTGGACTGAAAAATGTAATCATAAAGGAAATCTTCATCAAAATGTCCAAGTGCTCAATAAAGGGAATTCATTGCCCCAACTAAGTCCATAGGAAGAACCTTAAATAAAGATGCAAAATGATTGAAAGTTGATGCATAGATGGAGGCCTATTTACCAAGATAAGATCACCATCTTCCAAAGATTTATATAATATATCACCAAACTAGAGTTTAGTATGCTGGTTTTACAAAATTAGAACACCCTTGATCTTTACATAGCACTCCCTCATGTGATAAACATGTGAATTGCAACATTTCCTAAGCTTTCTCAAGTTCCTTGAATTCACATGCTCAGGCATTACCAATTTTTTAGAGATATATTCAAGAATGTCAATCTCATCCAATCTAAGCTTTGGATCATCAATAATAGTTAAATGAAATATTTGATATGATGTCTTTCCATGAAGATACTTTTTTAATCAATCTAAGACCAGATTTTCCATCATCATTACTGCTTGTAAGGTACCTTATTATGTGAATTGAATTGAGTGGGACAATCCAAAATCTGATGATCAACAATACAATGGACATCACCATTAGACTCACTCTGACCACACTCGTTCACTTGTCTTTTGAAATCCATAAGCCTTTTGTATGCCCTTCTACATTCATCAATATTTTTCAAATCCATACCTATGATGATGATGGTCATAATTCATAATTGTATATGCCTTCTCATTTTAGTAAAACATCCAACGAGGTGTTTATGGCATTCAGTAGGGAATCTTGCACAATCATTTTTCATATTTGACCATCAAAGATTGTAATCAATGCAATGTGACTCAATATAAACTATTTGTACCCATTATGCATTGATTTCCTATTTCTCATGCTAAGATATGTACTTTTCTATAGTCTAATTACTGGGGTGAGGGAGCAAGAAATTCAAGTCTGACAAGTGATGATAGAAATGAATATTTCTAATCTTCTCTGCAATTTTCAAACTTTGATTGTTCATTCCATTTGGGAAACATTTTCTCCCCCTAGATTTCTTAGATGCGAGGATTAATATTTCTTGATAATTCCATCTGTAATTATTCAAGCTTGTCATAGGTAAAGCATATAGGTACTCTTCTTCTTATGATTTGCTTTATAAGCTTGTTGCTTAAAGAATAACTAAGATAAGATCTGCTTAATCAATATTTGAATCATATTCCTCAAAGTTATTCATTTTACTGATCAACCCATATAGTGATGTGCATGTGTAAGAATACTACTTGCATTTGTATCCCTTATGAATTTCAAATAGTTCTACACACGGATTGACATGCAATCATTCAAATAGTTTTGAAATTGATCTACAACTAATAATTTGGGTTGTCATTTTACTTTGCACATTTTGATCTTTTTCATTCTTAACTTTTGCAAAGCCATTTATCAATATTTTCTTTCAAGACTTCATTGGTCGGCATGTATAAGTTTTAACTCCTTTGTGCCATAAGTCAATAATGGATTGTTGTCAATGGCAATCAAGTGTCTTTCTTTAATTTTCTCAAGGTGAATTGAGCATTAGTCTTCAATCGATTAGAGTATAGTCATCCATTTTCATATTGATACTTTAATCATTATCTCGTGATCGCACAATATTTTAAAGTTCTAAATAAATTATTTATCTCTTTAGCGAACTTATCCTAAAAATATGTTAGTTATCTAAATAATACGTTGTTTCCTCATTCCTAGTTGTCTCTAGGATTCTCTTTTATTTTTCAATTTGTACCATCAATTTTCTTTGTCTTAATTCCTTCTAATCTAGGTTAAATTTTAAGAGCCTATTCATGTACAATTGAAACTATATTAGAAATAAATGAGTAAAGATTCTAAATGTGGGTTATGATAGAATATAAGAGGATTTAAGTTTTGATTTTCATACATGCACTTCCTTGTTTCCTTGGCCTTTGGTCCCTTTGAACATTGTCTCATCTTCATCTAGCATCAAGGAACCATTTATTTCTTGATGAGGCTAGAGATTGTTTCTTCTTGTCATTTTCCTTCTCTAAGTCATAGTAATGTGATGAGTGTAACTTATTTGGACAATTGGAGAGTAGGGTGTTTTTCTTGCCAATCTCTTCTTTCGATTTGCAATTGCATGAAGTGAGTTGCTTATTTAGTTCATTTGACAAGAATGCCTCTTTCTTCTTCTTCTTCTTCTTGCCCATCCTTCCTCTTTTCCTTCTTTTCTTTCCTCCATCTTCTTTCCTCATAATTTTCTCTACATCCCCAATTTCATTTCTTTCTTCTACATGACTTTTCTCATTTTTTCTATTTTTGATTTCCTCAACTTCTTTATACCCAAATTCTTCTTTATTGATTTCACATTCTTCTTCATTCTTCCTTTCCTCTTTGGGTTGCTCCCCCTCAACCTATGAGGATTCTTCTGCATAATTATCTCTCATAGATTCCTCATTTTCTCCTCTTCTTCTTCTTTAGAAGATTGTTCTTTCCTTTCTTCTTTATTTCCTACACTCAAATCAATCTTAATAAAAATTTAGTTTCATTTGAGTGCAGTTCAATTTGCCCCTTAGAAATTGCCTTTAGCTTGTCTAAGATTTCCTTTATAGTTTTACAAGCTAAGATATACTTGCATATGGTGGGGTAGAGAGCAAGAAGTAAGGCATTCATAGCATAAACATTTTCTTGCCTTACTCTCTCTTCATCCTCAACAATGCCAATAAAAATGATTTTCCAAAGTTCAAGGTCATTGGTCATAATGTTAGGTCCATTAGGCTCAACTTAACCTAAGAGGGGAGGGATGAATTGAGTTTATAAAAATTTCTCACTTAAACCCTATTTAAGTAAATCCCTCTATTTGTTCTTTTGTGGAATTTGTGATGAGATGGATAATAAAATAGTAGAATGTAAAGAAATAAAGCAATCAAACATAGAATGCATGATGTATAGTGGTACAAGCAACCTCCCTACTCCACTCTTCCAAAAATACATTTCTTGTGCCTTGGGTTCCACTATCTCCCAATAATTGAATACAACTAATGAACCTAGCACTCTTCTAGATTTTAACCCTGGGGGGCTGTAACAAGTACAAAATGAGGAAGGGAAAAATGGAACAATACAAAAATTGGTTATAATGAATTAGACAATTTTCATTTTTTATTGATTGTCCTCAATTTATTACACTTGCTGAGTACATCATAAAATTGCATATTCACATCGCAAACCACATGTGGTCCTAATTACATCTCCACAATAGGAGAAAATCCTTGATTAAAAAGAAAAGTACAATGCATCTTAGAGATCCAAAAATAAAACACACTGTCTCTCAAAATAAATTTGTGTTATCTTTGGGATCACCAAACACATTGCGATGACTTGAAATTTAGTGGGTCACCTCAAGCCAATGGGCAGATAGGATGAAATGACTCTAGACTAGGTTACTAGACACTGAGTCAACCTAGAAAATGAGTGTTTTGATCAAATTATTTAGACTATAAGAAACATAGAGATAGTAGGTGTTTTGTGACCTAGTTGGCATATCCTAGAAGGACTCAAGACAAGGTACTCTATATTGTGTTTAGACCTGAAAGAGACCAGAAGAAAATAGGAGACCTAGGTTTGGTTCGTCTTTCTCTCATTGCCCATTCGAAGCTTAAGAAGAGTGGGTCAGGTTGACTGGATTTAGCTTGGCTCTCTCAATTGCCCATGAGAAGCTTAGGAAGAGTGGGACCAGGATGACTGGATTTAGCTCGACTCTCTCAATTGCACATGAGAAGCTTAGGAAGAGTGGGATTAACTTAGCTCTCTTAATTACCTATGAGGAGCCTTGGAAGAGTGGGATGAGCTCAACTCTCTCAATTACCCATGAGAAGCTTAGGAAGAGTAGCATAGCTCAACTCTCTCAATTACCCATGAGAAGCTTAGGAAGAGTGGTATTAACTTGGCTCTCTCAATTACCCATGAGAAGCTTAGGAACAGTGGGATTAGCTAGGCTCTCTCAATTACCCATGGGAAGCTTAGGAATAGTTAAATTAGCTCAGGTCTCTCAATTACCTATGAGAAGATTAGGAAGTGTGGGATTGACTCCATTTAGCTGATTTGATGAATGGTATTTGCTAAGGTTTGACTCAATGAGTTATAACTCAGTGACTCGGTCCTAGACTTAGGCGTTGGAATAATTTGGTGAGTGTTGTTTATCAATATCTAGTAGAAAACCAAAAGTGGGCGATCTCTGCCGTTAACTTGTGAGAGAACGTAGAGTTAGGTTGCATGAATTAAGCCTAATTACACTTTGAGTTAATTAAGCCTAATCATGATCAGCACTAATGACAGTAATTAGTGGTAATGATAGTTCTTAATTGGTTTAAGATGATGTCATTATCTCCTTAATTTTTATGGTTATCTTTTAGAATAACTCTATCATTTTCAGGATTTAATTCATATTGTTCCAATTTAAGTATATTTTAACTATTCAATCCGGCAACATCTTGTTGTCTGTTGATCATGTGGGACCCACCATACCACAACGTCGGTGGGACCCATGTGTGTATCATGGTGGGACGATGGCAGAGTGCCCTCAGGCACCAAGGAAAATATCCAATAGGGCAAAAACCTCTGTCGTCAAGGGAGGCACCTGCCTCATGAAGAGTAAATATCCAGTAGGCTAAAAGCTTCTAGCGTCAAGGGAGACACCTGCCTCATGAAGAATCCTCCAAGCCTTCAGTCCAAAAGAAAGTTCTCTTCTAAAGAAAAGCTCTCTCTCTAGAAGAAAAGTTCTTCCTTTTTTGAAATGAGAGGGGTATTTATAGGCTCCCAGGGCCTGGTTGCGCTACTTAGGGCATTTTGTAATTTTCCCACTTGTGCTACTTGGGTGCATTTTGTAATTTTCCTGCCTCCGCTACCTTTGTGTTGTGTTTGGCAAAGTTGCTATCTATGCGACCTTCACTAGAGAACATCGTTGCCTACTTGCGCGACCTGCTCGATTGCATGACTTGGAAAAAGCATCTCTCATTTTGCTTTTTTGCTTTTTCTTAAAGTTGCCTAAACTAGTAAGCAGTGGGACCAAAGGAAGTGTTTTGCTTTGGCTACATGACCAAGAAGACTTTGTTGTTGCTTATGCGACCGTTTGTCTTACACCCACTTACATGACCTCTTGGAATTGGTCTTTGCCTATGCTAGCTGTGAAGTGAGAAGATGGCCTACATGACCTATGCTGAAGGAGCTCCTTGTCTATGCGACCTCTGTTTGGAGATGTCCTGTCAACTTCATCCTTTGGCTACGCGACCATCTTATGTCCACGAACTGGCAAACTGCTGCCTACGTGACCTCTAAGTGGAGATGTCGTGGTCTGTTTTAATTTCTTGCTGCCAAACTTGTGAAGGGCCTTTCCATAACTTTCTTGCTGCTTTGCTATTGGTTGCTACCTACATGCGCTGAGTATGGAGACATCCTAGCAGGATTCCTCTTCTTCACCTATGCGAGCTCTTTAAGAAGGCATTCTTTGCCTATGCAAGCAGCTTCTGTTTTACATTGCTTTAGACATTGATTGCCTGGTCTAGTAGTGTGTTGAAGGCAACACATGACCTACCCCTTTTTTGTCTTTGTTGCATGATAGAAGAAGTAGGGGGAGCTCTCACCTACACAACCTTGTAATTTTATGTTGGTGTTAGTTGTTGGTTGCACATGTTGAGTGGAGACGTCCTAGCAAGTTGGATTTCTCTTCTCCACCTATGTGAGTGGATTGGCTTGGTGTCATCGACGCGACCTGAAATGTTATTGCTTACCTAAATGGTCTTCATGGCTTCACCTATGTGACCCGCAGCTTGCATTTTGCCCATGCAATTTCCTGAGAGAAAGTTTACCTACAAAACCAATAATATGGAACCTTTTCTACAACATTAAGTTAGGTGTGGAAAAGCCTTTGGCCAGCTTACACGAGTGGAGCCTTCTTCTTCACTTGTGCGAGTGGTGTTGGAGCTAGCAAGAACTATCTACTTTGGAAGCCATTTTTCTTGCTACATAATTTTCTAGCTTAGGCTGAACATCCCATTTGCTATGCTTGCCTGCACTAGTTGCTGGCAGCACCAGAGGGGAACTCTTTTCAACATGGGCTGCCTGACGTGGAGAATTTGTCTTGGCTATGCGAGCTGGCAATCAGAACCAAAGCAGCGTCATGCTACCTTCAGCTACATGATTTTTTGCATCTCATTTCGCTCATACTAGCAGGTAAGGGATTCAAAGAGGATGTCTTGCCTGTGCTACCCGATGGAAGGACTAGGATCAGGTGTAGCAAAATTCTTCTTTGCCTATGCGAGTAAGCAATGTTGTTGTGGACCCAGGCATTGTGCTCACCTAGGCAACTTGGTGATATTTTGTCTTTGCCTACGTGGCCTTATACTTCATCTTTAAAGTTCCTCCTTTGTCTACATGAGTGAACAACGTTTTGCAGATGCCTATGCTAGTGGTTGGCATTTGGATAAAGACATGGCTTTGCTTCCTCTTTTCTATCCTTTACTAGAATTCAAGCAAGCCCTACATCCAATTGAATGACGATGTGCTTGGCCCAATTGTCTTTAAATCAAGCCTTGAAGATCCAATTTCTACTCTAACCTCATGGAATGAAGACGATGACTCTCCTTGCTCATGGGTCCATGTAAAATGTGACCTGATCAATGGTTGTCTCCCATGTCAACCTTGACTACTTGTGCTAGTCTGGAAAGATTGGAAGAGGCCTCCAGAAGTTGCATAGTCTATGGGTATTGTCTCTCTCCCACAACAATTTCTATGGTGGTGACTTCATACCAGAGCTATCACTGATTCCTAGCCTCAGAAGACTGAATGTCAGCCACAATAGTCTCTCTGAAAGACTTCACACTGAATTTGGCAACATAACTTCCTCCATCATACTTCTAGATCTTTTAGAAAATTCTTTGCCTTTTAGCTTAAATTCATCTCCTTAGCAGGAAATTCTTTCGAAGGGCCTATTCCTCACACTTTGCAGAGATGTACATTCTTGGGCAGCCTTAATCTCTCAAAGAATCATCCTACAGGCCATCTCGACTTACCAAATGTTATATAGCCATTGAAGAATCTCAGAATTTTGGATGTCTCACACAATGCATTTTCTAGGCCAATCCAGTAGGAGTTGCTGGTGTACACAACCTGAAAGAGCTCTACCTGTAGGGCAATCAGTTCTCTAGGCATTTGTTAGCAAACATTGGACTCAGCCTACATCTTACACACTTAGATTGCCACAACAATTCTTTGATTGGAGCTTTGCCAGTTTCTATAAAGTGGCTTAAGTCATTGGAATTCATCAACTTGTTCTATAATGGTTTTGCAGGTGATTTCCAAGGTAGATTGGAAACATGAGTTGCCTATGGTGGTTGGATTTTTTAAGAAATAGATTCAGTGGCACACTTCCAGAATCAACAGTTGATCTAAAATCATTGAATTATTTGAGCTTGTCGCATAATAGATTGAAAAGAAAGATTCCTCAAACATTGTTTTACTATCCAGCTCTCAAAGCTCAAATTGAGTGCCAACAACTTCAGTGGAAGCATTCTACTAGTAATCTTGGATCTTGCACTACTGGAGATCGATTTCTCATCAAATGGTTTTAGTGGTTAAATTCCTCCCATTCATCCCCACTATTCGAGTCTCTACTTGCAGACCCTATCTCACAACAAGTTGATTGGCTCCATTCCAAAGGCCATATCAATGTTACAGAAGTTGAAGATTCTCAACTTAGAATTCAATAATTTGAGTGGAGAGATGCCACAATAGCTAGGGGGTTGGATAATCTTTTTGCAGTTAACGTTTCCTATAATAGGCTTGTGGGAAGGCTTCCCACTAAAGGCATATTTCCAAGCCTGGATGCAAGTTCATTGCAAGGTAATGAAGGCCTTTGCTTACCCCTCTTGAAGGGACCTTGCAAGATGAATGTCCCAGAGCCATTGGTCTGATGCTTACAAGAATGGAGATGGGAGTAACATAGTCACTGGTTCTGTTTCTGCTAGAGCAAGACACGAAAAATTCCTAATCATTTCTACAATATTTGCAATCATTGCTATTGTTTTAATAGTTACTAGAGTTGTAGTTGTGAGCTTGCTAAACATTTCTGCCCATAGGAGGATATCCTTCATGGATCATGCCATGGATAGTATGTTCTCTAGTTCTCTGAAATTGAGAGGTTTGGCTGTGGGAAGACTTGTTCTGACATGCAGCTTCCAATTCTTTACACATTATCGTGGCCTAAGAGGATTTATTGCTCTGAAGAAGTTACTTGGCCATGGCTTGCTGCATAGTTTGCTACAGCGTCTAACTAGGCCAATTGCCATTGGTAGTAGCCTAAGCGGAGAGCCTGCCTAAGCGAGCTCTATTCCTCTTGTGGCTGGCTTTGGAAAGAGTCATGAAATTATTGCAACTTGACTTTGACATGGCCTGCACCTTGAGTTTATGGCATGAAACTTTCTTGACATATTAAATACGATGTGGAAAATTTGTCATGAAAAGGGTCCCCCTCATTGTGGCTTCATTGTTGCTAGACGAATTTGCTTACGCGAGTTACTGGGGAAAGCTGTCACATAGTCCCATTCTGCCTACACGAGCTCCAGCCATCATGTTGAACCATGTTATCTAGCTTGATTTCAATGATGAATATTCTTAACCAAGTATGTTTTGATGATGAACAGAAGCATGAGTGAAATATTAAGGTATTGAAAATCTATTCTCAAGAATATTGTAGAAAAAACAACTCATACTCAACTTAAGAATAACCCTTATGATGACAAAAGGAAGATATAAAGTAAATGCTCTTTCAAAATTAAGTATATAAATTTCACATATACTTAATTCAAGAAAATAGAATCTTTTAAGTCTTGAAGACAAGCATCAGAGCAAACAGTAACAACTTCAGAGAAGATTGGAATACTTTGGAGTAGTTACAATGTGTTTCAGAGCAGATTGCATTACTTAGGAAACGTCTTAATGAACTTCAGAGAAAATGATTGAAGCTTCGGAATTATTATAGAATGCTTCAAAGAAGATTGAAAAAGCTTTAGAGCAGTCATAGCACACTTCGGAGTTCTTTTTCAAAACTTCGGAAATGTTATAGTGTGCTTCAGAGATAATCAAGAAATGCTTTGGAAGTGCCAAGTATGCTTCAAAAATGTCACAGTACACTTCAAAAACAACACGATAAGCTTCAAAGTAAACATATATGCTTTAGAAAACTTTTAGTCACTTTAGAAAAGTCACACTTCAGAGATGTTTTTCAAAACTTTGAGTAACCCTTCGAAGATGTTTTTCAACACTTCGGATCACTTGATATAAGTTTAGAAAATTAGAACTTCTCTCCACAAATGATTTTCGCAACTAAGAAAGATTACTATCACTTTGGAGAATCTGAAAAAACAATTAAGATTTTCCAAAATTAGTTTAGACACCATCTATTCATCGTCTCTCCGGAACACTTGATACAGAAGTGAACATTTGGAAAAGTCAGCAATAGAAGTAACAGACTAATACCAGATTGCAGCAAAGTCAGATGTAGACAAAAGATAAGGTCAAGAAGTTCATTTTTGAATGTTTGAATGTCTACCAAAGTCATCAATGGAAAAATCTCTCTCCACCTATAAAAGAGAGATTAAGAAGCAAAAGAAAATAACTCATTTTGAATAAGAACATTGCTGATTACATGAAGAAGAATCAAAATCTTCCTTCAAAATTTCAACTCCAATGGATACTACTCAGTCAGAGCTCTCAAAGTTCAAATCTCTTCTCAATCAAGGAGTTTGAATCTTTCACTCTTACTGCTTATTCATTTACCTAGAATTCTAAATTTATGTACAAGTTTGCCTAAGTAAGAGGCATTAATCTATACATTTTACTTTAGTGTTTGGCAACACAAGCAAAGTGCTTGGTGGCTATGTATTGAGATAAGCAAGTAGAGAACTTACTGAAAGGTGTAAGTTTGTTGGTGAGATTTGAAAACCTACAAGTTGTGAAAGTTTTTGGTTAGCTTAGAAAACTAGTAAGTTGGTTGGTGAGCTTGTTGTAAAACCAATGTGTATTTAATCAGGTTGATCAAGGTATTAGTGGAACCTAAGTTCAGTAGAGAAGACTGGCTCGGAGAAATAGAGTAGGAACCCAGGAAGGGCCGAACCACTATAAAAATCTTGTGCCATGCATTGTGCAATCTGTTTTACTTATTCATTCAACACCATAATCATTTCATTTGGCCAAAAGTTTTAAATACTCAATTCACCGCCCCCCCCCCCCCTCCCTCTTAAGCTACCATTGTATAAGGAACCAACAAGTGGTATCAGAACAGACTTTACTAGTTAAATTTTGATTACTAGTATATTAACTTATGAAGAGATTCAAACGATCAGTATGTTCCACAATACATCTGCTGAAGGACAATCTACTTCTAGACACCCTCTATTTGATGGAAGCAATTATGATTGAAAAATGAGAATGCAAACTTTCTTGACTACCATAAATTACCAGTTGTGGCTTATAGTGAAAAATGGAAAGAATGTTACCAACATCGAAGATAAATACATTGCAGAAGATATACAAGAAGTAGAACATGATGCTAAAGCAAAGAACTGCCTCTATTGTGCCCTAACCTCCTTTGAGTTTGAAAAGATTTCTGCATGTGATTCAGCTAAAGAAATCTGGGATAAACTCAAAGTAGCACATGAAGGTACAAACCAGGTAAAGGAAACTAAAATAAATATTCTAGTGCAAGATAATGAAGCCTTCTGCATGAAGGAATCAGAAAGTATTTCTGAAATGTTTGGAAGATTTAAGAAAATCACCAACAACTTAAAGAGCTTAGGAGAAAAATACAAAGAGACCAAGCTGGTAATGAAAATCTTGAGATCTCTACTTAAACATTGGATGCCTAAAGGGACCGCTATGTAAGAAGCAAAAGATCTAACAAAGGTGACAGTAGAAGAACTCATGGGATCATTCATGACCCATGAAGTTCTAATGAAACAAAAAGAACCAGATGAAGTCAAAGGCAAGAAAACAATAGCTCTACAAGCAGAATCAGAAAATAAAGAATCTTTAGAAGATGCCTCAATCATAGAAGATGATGAGGATATGACTATGATAACCAGAAGATTCAGAAACATGTTCAAGAAGAAAAGACTTGGAAATAATTTCAAGAACTTCAAGGTTAAAGATAAGAACAAGGAAGTTCTAATCTGTTATAATTGCTACAAGCCAGGGCATATGAAGTTTGATTGCCTGGAACTAGACAAAAAACAAGGAGACAACAAGAATAGGTATAACTCTTACTTTGATAAAAAGAATGTTTCTAACACCAGGAAATTTTGAAAGAAGAAGAAAGCTATGGCTACATGGGAAATGCTGGAAAATATGATGTAAGAAAGCTTAAGTGAAGAAGAAGAAGAAAATGAAGCTCAATTCAACTCACTCAACTCCAAAGAAAAGGATCAAGAAGAACATCATACTGGAATAAGCTTTATGGCTATCCATAATGATGAGGTAAATTCGAAACTTGGAATTTCTAATATTAAAGAATTATTAGAAGAACTATATTTAAATTTCAAAACATTAAAAGCTGAACATAAAGAAATTAGAAGAGAAATTGAACGAACAATCAATGAATGCTCCAAATTAAAATAAGAAAACACATTGCTCAAAACTAATCAAAATATAAATATAAAACTTGAGCAAATTAAAGCAAAAAATCATGCTCTTAGAAGAACCTTAACTTCTACTTTATTCAAACTTAAAACAAAGAAAGATATGGGAACCCTAAGAAAGAAAAATCACAAAAGAAAATCAGAATTTAAATAGAATATGATTTGGATTCTTAAAATAATTGCTAAAGTAGTAAATGCAACTACATACCCAGAAAATAGATTAGTATGACCTAAAAAACAATGGATACCAAAATATTCTGTTACTAACCCACCTGGACCCATTCCTAAATGGGTACCAAAAAGTTATAGCTTAAATTTATTACTGCTAGTGTGTTTGAGAGCCACAAAGAATAGTAAGTGGTACATTGATAGGGGTTGCTCAAGACACATGATAGGAGAAAGGGAGTTTTTCATAAAACTAAAAGCTAGAAAATGGAGGAATAGTTACATTGGGGATAATGGAAAAGGTAGTGGTTGGAATTGGTAAAATTGGCCAACCTCCCTCTATTACAATTTCAAATATTTTATTAGTAGAAGGATTAAAACACAACCTTTTAAGTGTAAGTCAATTATGTGATAATGGCTATAAAGTTGTGTTTGAATCTCATACTTGTTCTATACTAGATAGTTCAAATTCATTTTTAGTACTTAGAAAGAGACATGAAAATGTGTATTAGGTGGATTTATGTGATATCCAAGTTAAATGTCTTGTTGTTAATGAAAATGAACCCATGTTGTGGCATAGAAG
The DNA here is from genome assembly GCA_036873735.1 of Pouteria campechiana. Taxonomy (NCBI): domain Eukaryota; kingdom Viridiplantae; phylum Streptophyta; class Magnoliopsida; order Ericales; family Sapotaceae; genus Pouteria; species Pouteria campechiana. The sequence goes on from JAYJMB010001470.1 coordinate 15,448, forward strand.
ACTGGGACATGCCAACAAGAATCTGATTGAAAGACTATATAATAAAAATCTAGTTGTTAGCTTACCAAAACTCAAATTTGATAGTAAGTTGTGTGATACTTGGATAAAAGGCAAACAAGCAAAAGAATCATTCAAATCAAATAAAGAAGTTACACAACTGAACCTCTTCAGTTGCTACATATGGATTTAGTTGGTCCAACAAGAACAAGAAGCCTTAGAGGGAAACATTACACATATGTCATTGTAGATGACTTTAGTAGATTTACCTGGGTAATGTCTCTAACATCCAAAGATGAAGCCTTTTCATTCTTTGAAGTATTTTTCAAACATGTACTAAATGAACAAAGCTCTCATATAGTTTCCATAAGGAGTGATCATGGTGAAGAGTTTGAAAACCGTAGATTCACTAATTTTTGTGAAAATAATGGAATTCTTAAAACTTTCTCTACACCAAGAACACCTCAATGAAGTGGTGTAGTTGAAAGGAAAAATAGATCTTTGCAAGAGATGGCAAGGACAATGTTGAGTGAATATAGTCATCCATAATATTTTTAGGCTGAAGCAATGAACACAGCATGTTACATTATTAATAGAATATTTTCTAGATCCATACTCAACAAAACTCCATTTGAATTATACTATGGCAAGAAACCAAATATTTCATATTTTCATGCTTTTAATTGTAAATGCTTTATTCTTAATAATGGCAAAGAAAACCAAAGCAAATTTGAAAATAAATCTAATGAAGGCATCTTCCTTGGTTATTCTATTATTAATAAAGCACTTAGAGTCCAGAATCTGAAAAGTAAGACTGTAGAGGAATCTATTCATATAAAATTTGATGAAAATATTAATTCCTCTAGGAAGATAAGTGATTTTGATGATGAGACAGGTGAACTAATGACTTAATTTTAGAAAATGAAAATACAAGACAAAGAAGGGGAATCCTCTCAATTAGAAACATAGATGGATGAAGAAGAAATAGACAATGGACCATCCATCACTGAGGTAAATAATGAACGTAATGATATTTTTCCTGAAGATTGGATATTTATGCATGATCACCCTAAAAGTCAGATAATTGGTGATGTATATGACAGAGTTAGAACTAGATCTTCTTATCACCAAGTATGTGGCAATTTTGCT
>JAYJMB010001471.1:0-16590 GCA_036873735.1 Pouteria campechiana
AAATATATTCAATTTCATTCTCAACCAATCTCATATAATGAATTATTTACAAGCATACAAAATAAAGATCATCTTATAATGTTTAGCACTTCATCATCAAAACATATAAAATTTATATGAAATGAATAAACATTCTCCTCCTTTTTGAAGATAATAAAACTCATGATCTATAGAGAGATAAATTCTTGTTGAAAATGAAGTCAAGTTGCTTCCAAAAAGATATAGTATGTAGCTCCCCTTGAATCTATAAAAAATGACATTACATAGCATAACCAAGTTGTAATCATAGTATTCATAATATTTAAACTAAATTTATAAATCCTACTCACAAAAATGATAGATAATTAAAAGTTTACAAACTGGAACACAAATTGTGTAAAATAGAGCATAACCAACATAAGTAACAAACATAAACATAGAGATCCACCACTAGTAGAAATAAACATATAAACATCCACCATCCAACATCATAGACAACATTCATTACAAATAAACATCCATAGTCTTTCTCCCCGGTTTTTTTCATAATTGAATAAGGTTGAGTCACAAAATCAATAAGAAAATAAGTAGAAAATCATGCATCATCAGGTGGTGTATCTGTGGGTTTAGAAGTGGAGGGGCAAGACCATGCATGCTTAAGGCGAGTGACACGAGTATCCAATGTAGAAAGCATAGATGTAATCTAGTCAAGTTGAAAGGTGTGGGCATGCTAAGTAGCCATGATAGTCTCTAGATAGGATAGCACTTGAGTCTGAAAATGTTAAGGCTCATAGGCATGTTGACTGATTTGCCCATGCTCCTACTACCTTGGAACTTCATCTTGGTTTATGTCTGTGCTTACTTGGTCTTGTTCATCTAATTTTTCATCACATCCATCAACATGATCATCAACATTTCTTGTAGAATTTGCCTATGCTTAAGCTTAAGCTTCTAGTGCTTGTGCTTGAGGCATCAAAGCTTCTTCAACTTTCATTATACCCATTCTAGTCATAGAAGTCTTGTTGAAAACATCAACTCTCTTTTTACTTTGAGATTGGTAGGTACTAGATCAATTTCGAAGTGCTTAAAAATAAGAGTAAGCCACATGCCATAAGGTAGAATCTTATTCTTCCTACTAAAATAGTGGCACATGTGCTTTAGCATAATTTTGGGTAATTTTCTTCTCTTTCTACAAACCTCAAATGATTTTAGCCTTTGCTTCCACGATCACTTCTTTGCTTCTAACTCATGAAGCCAAAGAGTATCTAAGCATATTTTTTAAAATTCTCAAATTTATGATCAAATTAATATTCATGATGTTTACTTGATCTTGTAAAGCTCTTGGGTTAGCAACACCAAGAAATTTAGCAAAACACACATACCTTTTGATGGAAATAGGGTCTTGAACACAGGCACATACAAAATTATTCACAAAGATGCTTAAGCTTCCTCATCTAAGTCTCTAAGACTAACATAAGTACCCATCACAACACTTTGGCATCCTCCTAAAGTGGTTAAGTTGGCATAAAAAGCTTCACAAGCTCAAGGTGGTATGGCTCATCCTTGATTAATAAAGTTTTCCAGCATTGTGCAACAAACCATTTGAAAGCCTCAAAATTACTTGCGCCTAATAAACAAAAGTCCATTGTCTTTCCTCCAAAATAGAATGATTGGCAAAGAACTTGTAATAGTTATCTTTACATGAGGAATGTATAAAGTTTTGGATGGATAACTCATTGTCACTATTGTTGCTAAACTACTATTGCTCGAATTCTTTGGATTCTATGATGGGTTCTTCATGTCGATGCTTCATTCTTCTTTCAACCTCAACTCTTGCATTTTTTGTAGTATAAGTGCATCTACTAGGGCCAGAGTAGTGGATTTTGTAGGAATTTGGATAGAGCAAACAAGAAACAACTCAAATAGAGTGGGGAGAGGGACGTTAAGAGATAGAGAGGATGGCTAATACCCTTCGTCTGTTTGCAAATCCCTTTATGTGGTTGCCCACTTGCTGTCCATCAGGTGACCACACTTGGTCCCTTGGCCAAATAGCAAGGACACACTTGCTGTGTCCTCATCAACTAAGTGGCCAGCCCTAGGCGGTGGCCAGTCTTCCATGAAGTCATTTTCTAAAACTGTTTCAAAAAATTATTTTTTAATAAATTAAATTTAGGACTTTTTGAAAGTAATTAAATAAGATTCCATCATTTTTCATTTATAAACATGAAATTAAATAATTTTTAAAGCATTTGGTATAATTCAAGAATGATTAACTCGTGTGTCTAATGAATTATATCCACCATGCATATTCAAAAAACTCAAGATACATAACACTGGGTTTCAAATTCCACATATTTGTAACCACTTAACTATTTAGCACAAAGAACTATTCAACATGCATATAATAAAAAACTGGCAAAACATATGAAATATGCATATACCTGTACTTTTGTAAAAGTCAAGCATTCAAATTTAACAAACCTAACTCCCTTTAAATATACTTAAATTGCTCCCCTACTATTGGCTTGGCAAAAATGTCAACAAGTTTATCATAATAGAAACAAACTCAAGTGCTTTATTATGAATTTGAACACAATCAAGAATGAAATGATGCCTAATTTCAATATGTTTAGATTGTGAATGCATGATCGAATTTCTTGTCAAATAGATAACATTTGTCTCATCACAATATATTGGGATGCCTTTAAAGCTCAAACCATAGTTCAACAATTGTTGTTTCATTCATATTACTTAAGCATAATAGCTACAAGCTACTATGTACTCAACTTCAACTATTGAAAGAGTAATCAAATTTTGTTCCTTAGAAAACTATTAAATTAATGTAGTTCCTAAGAATTAACATGTTTTATTAGTATTTTTTCTATCTACCTTATACCCAACAAAATTTGTATATGAGTATTCAATTAAATCAAAAGATTATTTCTTCCAATATAATAACCCCAAATTAGGGTTATCCAATAGATATTTGAAATTCATTATATAGCTAGAAAGTAGAACTCCCTTGGACTTGACTGAAATCTAACATACATATATACATTAAATATAGTGTTAGGGCTACTACTAGTCAAGTAAATAATTGAACCTATCATACTTTGAGAAAGTTTTTGGTGTCCTATTTTTCCTTGCTCATCCTTATTAAATTTGCAATAATAATTATTAGAGTGGATGCTAGCTTTGAATTCTTAATTCAAAACTTGTTTAGTATCTTCTTTGTGTATTTTGATTGGCATATAAATATTCCATCTTTCTCTTGCTTGATTTGCAATCCATGAGAGAAATTCGACTCCTCCATCATAGTTATTTCAAACCCAACTTGCAAACACTTAGAAAATTTCTTGCACAAGCTTTCATTAATCGGACTAAATATGATATTATCAATATAAACTTGCATCAAAAGCAAATCACTGTCTACACTCCTATGAAAAGTGTAATGTCTACTTTGCCTTTGTCAAATCCCTTACTACAAAGAAAACTATTAAGTCTTTTATACCAAGGTCTTGGAGCTTGTCTTAGACATCCATGCTTTTAAAACTAGTTGGTTGTTCAACATACACCTCCTCATTAAGATAGCCATTTAAGAATGCAATTTTGACATCTATTTGGAAAAGTCTAAAATTCTTAGGATAAGTAAATGCTAAAAGCATTCTAATGGCCTCCAACTTTGCTACAAGGGTATAGCATGTTGATCCAAACCTCCTTTGCTTAGCTTGATTTTGATGATGAATGTGTTTAGACAACTAGGTTTTAATGACGAGCAAAAACATGTGAGTGAATAGTGAAGGTACTAACTATTATTTGTTGAGTCTAATCCTCCTACTTAGCTTGATTTTAATGATGAATTTAATTAAAATGTTAAGTTTTGATGATGAACAAACATATGAGTGAAAAGTTAAGGTACTAACGGATTATTTTCCAAGTGTTGCAGTGTTAATTTGCTAAGGAGAGTAATTATTCAGTCTAAAGTAACATATTAAGACTTCATAGAAAAATAACTTAAAAGAATGCTCAAATAGAAACACATCAAACTTCAGAAATGTTTCTGAAGAAATTTCACCTTTTAGAAGTATTCAAAAATGTTTCAGAAGCATTTCAAAAAATCGGGAATGAGCATAAGAACCATTTTTGAAGCATCAAAAGAATTATAGAAGTCACTCAGAACCTTGTCAGAAGCTCAGAAGCAACTAAGAATATAATCGGAAGTAACTTCAAGATTAATTCCAATCCTCAAAAGAAATTCAGAAGTGCTTAGAAGTATGTCAGAAGATAAATCAAAACCCCTTCAGAGATGAGTCATAAAGCTCAGAATCGTAACTCAGAAGCCCTTTGGAGATTAGTTGTAAAGTTCAGAAGCATAACTTAGAATCCCTTCAGAGATTAATCATAAATCTTAGAAGTGAAACTCAGAATCTTTCCAAAAACAAAGGGTAAGCCTCAAAACTAACTCCAAGGCAATCTCACACTTCAGATCATTAGAAAGTACTTCAGAAAAACTTCTAAGGCTCAGAGATGAATCAGAAGAAGCTCAAAAGAAGTTTCTAAACTTAGAAACTTATCAGAAGTGTATAAGAAATAGATTTTGAATTTTAGAAGCAATATAGAATAGTATTTCTATATTTAGAAGTTCTTCAATGAGAACTTTCGAATACATTCAAAAGTTACTCAGAAGCATTTAGATTCAATGTAGAAGATGTTCTACAATTAGACGTTCAACAGAAGAACTTCAGAAATAATTTAGAGGAATCTTATGCATTTAGAAACATCTTAAAAGCAATGCAAAACTACGTTCCTTACAATCAAAAGTAGAATGTTATACTTCAGAAATAGTTTCTGCAATCAAAAGTTCATTAGAAGAACTTTCGAAATGATGTCTTTGAAGATTGTTAATAATGAAGCTCATAAGTTCAGAAGAAGTTTCCAAACTCAAAACCCCATCAGAAATTATTTTGAATCTCTTCAGAGATATAGCATGAGCCTCAGAATCATTTTCAAAACATTTCTCATGTCTTCAAAAATAGTTCAAAAAAGCTTCCAAGTTTCAGAGTTGTAATAGAAGATCATTAGCAGTAAAACTAAATGAACACAAAAGAATTTTCTATGCTTAGAAGATTCTCATAAGTAATATAGAAGCTATTTAGAAAAGTATCTTCAAAAAGCCTAGATTTAAGAAGATCATTAGAAGTAGAATTCAGTCACTCAGAAACTCTTCAGAAGTTTCTCAGAAGCAAGAACATCACTCATGAATGTGTTAGAACAAGATTCAATCTTTAGAAAGATCTAAAAGTATCAACCATGTCGAAATGCTGTCATTGCTGCTAGCTCAACAGAAGGCCATCAGAAGCAAGTTTAAAGTAATGCTTTATTCAAAATCCAAGTTTCAAGTTTCAAGAAGCATATCAGAGGCAAAATGCACACTAGATAAAAACCTTAGAATTTTCTAAGAAGCAACTCAGAAGTTCTTTAGAGATAACTTAGAAAACCTTCAAAGGCATTTTAAAAAATCCTAGTCTTAAGAAATTCACTAGAAATAAAAATTTAAGCTTAAGAGGTTCTTTAAAAGCTTATCAAAAGCAAAAATGTAACCATTGAGATTGTCAGCAACCAAAATCAATCCTCATAAGTTCTAAATACTTATCTCAGAATTCCTATAGCTGGACAGAAGAAGAAGATAATGACACTGAAACTAGAGAGAAGAACAAAATGATAAAAGTTTGAGTTCACTTTTTCAAATGGTTGGAAAGCAACTTAAAATAATCATAAAAGCTAAAGCTTTTTCCGCAACTTGTAAAAATATTTTTCAAATGATCGAAAAGCTACTTAAAATAATCATAAAAGCTAAGGCTTCTTCCACAACTTATAAAATAACGATTCAAACATTTGAAAAATACAGATCTGACAACAAGAGAGATAAGAAAATGTTCAATCAAATAGTTTACAAAATCTCTCAGATTTAACTCCACGGGATCAGCTCCATTGTGACACATTCTAGCAAGCATTCAAAGCCAATCATTCAATAGACTTGGAGTTTAATCTGTATTACTCTTTACTAATATATTTATTATATTTTTATTATTGAACTTTTTACACTCTGCCTTTCAAGAGGCATTCATATTGTACACTTTTATTTATTATTTTCTCACATAAGTTGTTGGTGAGCTTTGAAAACCAACCTATATAAGTTTATTGGTGAGCTTTAAAAACCAATGTATCTAAGTTCTTGGTGAGCTGTAGAAACCAACTTATATAAGTTTATTGGTGAGCTTGGAAACCAACAAGTATTAGTGGAACCTGAGCTTAGCAAGAAAGGCAAATTCAGAGAAGTGGAGTAGGCATCAGGTTAAGGGCTAAACCATTATAAAAATCATTATCTTATTGTGTTGTGTGATCTTTCCTATTTTATTTTAGCACCATCTTTTGAACTTGGCCAAAATTTTTAAAGGCTTAATTCACCCCCCATTTGAGCCACCATTAGCAAGGGACCAACATTATGTTCCATAATATCGCAGTGATAGATATAAAAATATTATCAGGGAAATAACATCAGTTAAGTGGATAATGCACACAAGATCATATCAGAAAAAGGATCCACTAAATACAAGAAGAAAACATAAATGCTCAAAGGTCTAATGGCCCTGAACTTCAAAGAGCATTTCAGACATACAAGGGCAGGTCTAAAATCATGAAGAATAAATTCAAGTTCGATGTGTCTAAAAGAATGTCAACTTTAGACATATGATCTAAGTCTGAAACATCTCCTAAAAAGTTTCAAATGTATAATCCAAGCTTCCAAGACAAAATTACAATTGAAGGATATGTCTGACATCATTCAAGAGCTCCAAAGCAAGTTTGGAAATGCTTCAGATGTGGTGAAGTATGTGTTGGTTCCCGTAGGATGGTTATACCCAAGAGGGGAGGGGTGAATTGGAATTATAAAATTTCTTGTTTGTCCCATGTTTAACTAATATCCCCTTTTTTGTGCTTGTGTGCAATATAGTATGAGATAAATGATAAAACAGTAATGTGCAATGAAAGTAAAGCAATCACACACAAACAACATGATTTTTATAGTGGTTCGGGAACCTCATCCCTGCATCCACCCTTCCACGAGCACACACTCATTGTGCCTTGGGTTCCAATATATCCCATATAATGGAAATACACTATTAGTCCCAGTACTCTTCTAGATTCTAGCTCTAGGGGATGCAAATAGTATTTCTAACACTCTTCTTGATTCTAGCTCTAGAGGGCATAAACATAGTGCTCCCAACACTTTTCTGGTTTTCACAAGCTCACTAGGAAACTCACTGGTTTCGAAGATCACAAGCAAACTTGTTGGTTTTCCAGAGCTTACCAACAACTCTCTGGTTTTAAGTTTACCAGAAAACTTATACACTTTTACATAGTATTTCAATGAAGCACAGGGGAAGATGTAATCCTTTAGTAGCTTTATGTAATATAGAAGATCTTCCTAGAATGTAGAGATAATGGCTATAAAGATCTAAAGTTTAAATCTCATTAAAGATACCTGAAGGTTAAGTTCATGGCCATAGATGGAAGGGTTTGCATAAAGTTTAGCTCATTTGAAAAGTATTCCTTCACTACCTTTGAATCATCCCACCCCTTCTCCTTAAATGGCTCTCTCAAAAAATTGACCGTTGGAGAAACATGATCTTAATTGAATGCAGATACGAAGGTAGATGACCTGAAAATAAATGTAGAAGACAGTTCTGATAATCTCCCATTTGAAAATGTCATCTTCTAATTAATTCTCATATGCTTAGAGCCATTCTATTGTGCCAACCTTGACATAAAAGAAGGTGAATAGCTGATTCAGGCAACTAATGAATGACGAGATACTACAGTTCTAACTTGATTAATAATTTTGGAAACAAGATAATAAATTCTGACAAATTCAGCTACTCTACTTTGACCGGTGCTTTATTGCATTTATCTGAAGTTAATATCAGATAAAATCTCTTTCCAATTGGACAGAGTCTCTTTGTCTCCTATTTTGTTCATTATTGATTCCAAACAAATTTGGGCTTCTTCCTTTCCAGACAAATATGTTTTGCTTTCTGAACTTCTTGTTCCATCCATTACCTTTTCATTATCTCTTTGGATAGTATGAGATTTTGAATAGAGTATTTAGATTGACATCTTTGACCATATTTCAAAATCTCTATAACTTAAACTTTTTAAAATGTGGCAAATAGTTAGAACAAATATCTGCAGTCTTGCATTTGGAAATTTGAATGGGTTCTTGATGTTTGATTCTTGTTTAGCACTTAGAACCTTCAAGAATTTTGTTCTCCTTCATGGATTATCTATTTTTATAATTTGGAAAGGTTGTGGACCACTTAGAAAAAGATCTTACAAGATACAGCTTCTATAGAGTGTTGAATTTTTAATATTTGAAAATAAAAAATTTTCACTATAGCAAGTTACTGTAGCATGATACTATATCAACATTACTATAACAGATTACTGTAGCAAATTACCGTAGCAATTCATCTATTACTTCATCTACTAATTTGTTTGAAGCTTTGTTTTAGACAAACTTTATCTTTCAATTTGTTTTAGACAAACTTCTTTTGCCACTATACCAGCACTGTAGCAAAAGCACTATAGCAGTGAACCTACACTTGAAAATTTTTGCACTTTTGCCACATTGTTAGCTTGAGAATTTTCATCATATTTTTCATTATAAACCATAATATAATTACCCATATTAATTTTGTATAAGTTAAAAAGCATGTTTATGCAATTTGAATCATGATTCATTTTTATAAACTCATCTAAGCACTCATTCTTTTTCATTTAAAAATATATCTAGACTTATATCAAGATGTATAGGCTTGCATAAATGATATCCTAATAGAATATGCATATTTCAAGTATATATTTCTACATTTTAAGCTTCCTATATTAGAAGCATCATTAGCATAAATATAGTCTTAAAACAGGTTTTGTTGTCAACAAAATCATGCAATAATTCCAATAGTATGCTGCTGAAAACAAAAAGATCAGATGCCTAAGTTTCAATGCCAATGAAGCTTTAGAACGTACTTCAGACAGATAAGATGCCACTTCGGACATTACAAAGCCAATTTTAGACATGACGCCAAGTCCAAATGTGCTGAAATAGGAAGCAACAATGCAAAAAGCCTATTGTCATTTCAGACATACTAAAGTTATTACTTTAGAAGTTATGAGGCATGTTTCAAATGAGTCTTTGAAGTCCAAGGTTGCAAGAGTCTAAAAAATACCAAGTCCCAAGCTTTAGACATTGCGAATGCAAGCATCATATGCATTGAGATTAAATTTTGGATGTTGCTAAGCTAATCAGAAGCACTAAAGTTCAGATTTGCATGCCTATGTATTTCACACCACTTCAAAAGTTATGAAAAATTTACTTTGGATGTACTGAAGTTTTTCAAATGAAGCCAAAACCTTGAGCTACGTTATTTCAGACTGTTCGAAGTTCCCATTTCAGACAGTCTAAAATTACGAACAACTCCAACAACACCAATTTTTGACGAGGCGTTCTGTCCCATTCCAAACATGCTAAAGTGTTTATTTCAGACAATTCAAAGCCAGTAGAGTGATTCAACATTCAAAATTTCCCTCGCATTTAATGCTCACCACTAACCACAATAGGAAGATCTGAATGGCAGTGTAAGAAGAAGCAAATAAGGATGTTTTAGAAGTAAAAAAATGAGAGAGAAGCAAAAAAAAAAGAGCATTTACTCAAGTCTTAAAGTTTTCTTCCAACTCCACTGAGTAACATGCAAAAATTGCATTCAAAGCTTATTCTTTAACAAATGTTTTGGAGTATGAAATTCTTGTACTTATTGTAATACATTTATTTCTTCCATAGTTAACTCTGTACAAATTGCCTAAGTAAGACGCACATCTCTATACATTCTTTTCTGATTTCAATTTTAACAAGCAAGGGGCTCGCTAGTTGTGTTGTTATTTACAACAAGTAGAGAGACTTGCTGGGTGTTTATATAAGTTTGTTGGTGAGCTTTGAAAATCAACAATTATAGAAGTTTATTGGTGAACTTGTAAAACTAATAGGTGTTTCGTGGAACCTAAGTGCAATAAGAGAAGCTGACTTAGAGAGTGGAGTAGGTATTGTATTTGAGTACCATTTTCTTGCTACATGATTTGTTCTCCATTCATTTATAGCACTTTAAAATTATTTGGTCATAATTTTTAGAATATAAATTAACACCCCCTATTAAGCTACTTATTGCATGGGACCAACAATTGTTATCAGAGAAGGCTTTAACAGTTAGTCCTAATTGCTGAATATTTTAATTGCTTGAAGAGATCCCAATGGCTAATACATTCCACAACATCATCATTGAAGGATAGTCAACTTCCAAACCTCCATATTTTGATGGCATCAATTATGGATATTGGAAGATGAGGATGTATAATTTTTTGATAGCCTCTGACTACAAGTTTTGGCAAATTATCAGAGGTGAAAAATATGTCCTTAACTTAGAAGACAAGTAAATAGCAAAGGAAATGGCAATAGTAAAAAGAGATGCTAAGGCAAAAAATTACCATTACTATGCATTATCGCTGTCCGAGGTTGGAAAAAATATCCTCTTATGACTCTGTTAAAGAGATTTGGGACAAACTACTAGTCGCATATGAAGAGACTAATCGGGTCAAAGAGACCAAAATCAATTTGCTAGTGCAGGAATATGAATCCTTCTAGATCTAAGAATTAGAGACAATCTTAGAGATGTTTGGGAGGTTTCAAAAAATCACAAACAGTCAGAAGAAATTGGGAGAGAAGTATGATGAGACCAAGATGGTGAAGAAGATCTTGAGATCTTTGCCAAGACAATGTATGGAAAAGGTCATAGCAAATCTAGGTGACCAACAATCTAAGTAAAATGACTATGGAAGAACTCATGGGTTCACGCATGACTCATAAAGTCCTAATGAAGCAAAAAGCTCTAGAGGAACCAAAGGGAAAGAAAATAATTACGTGAGGGTTGAATCAAACAATTACTCACAAAGTGAAGCTTCAACAAGTGGAGCCAAAGATGATGATGATGTGAAAATTCTAAGTAGAAGATTCAAAATCATGTTTAGGAAGAACTATGGAAGCAATTTTAGAAATTTTAGAAGTAAGGACAAGATAAAAGAAGTCCCCACAACCTACAACACTGGCAAGCCTAGCCACATGAGGTTTGACTGCTAAGAACCAGATAAGAGGTAAGGGAAGTAACAACAAAAGAAATATAGTTCTTACAAGGACAAGAGGAACAAAAACAATAACAACAATAAGAAGTTTGAGAAGAAGAAAAAGGTGCTTGCTACATAGTAAGTGTTAGAAAGCATGTTTCATTAAAGTGCTAGTGCAAATGAGGATGAACATGAAGCATAATTTAGCAGGCTATCACCAATAAAAGGAGATCAAGAAGACTATCATACTGGAATCAGCTTCATGGCTATCCATGAAGATGAAGTAACTTTTGAACTTGGCTTCTCATAATTTTCTAGAAGAATTAGAAAGTCTGTATATTGATCTCAAGGCTTTGAAAGTCAAACATAAGGAGATAAAAAATGACCCGCTTAAAATGACTAATGAATACTCCAAATTGAAAGATAAGAACAATAAGCTCAAGAGTAAATAATGTACAATTATTAGTGAACTTGATTAGGTTAAGGTAGAGAATAATGCCCTAAAAAAGACCTTGGCCTCCACTTTGTTGAGAATGAAACTTAAGAAGAAAGGTGGTCAACAATAAAAGAAACAACCTTACAATTCTAGAAGAAAACAAAGGTCCAAATAGACCATGGTTTGGGTTCCTAAAGCTGTAGCAAAAATAGTAAATGCTACTTAGTCTTCTAATGTTAGGTTAGTGGCACCTAGGAAGCAATGGTTTTCTACCCACTAACACCTTTGGACCCATTCTCAAATGGGTACCAAAAATTAAAACTTGACCTTGTCATTGTAGGTATGTTTGAGAGCTATAAGAAGCAACATCTGGTACATTGATAGTGGTTGCTCAAGACACATGACAGGAGAGAAGGAGCTATTCAATAAGCTAAAAGAGAAAAATGATGGAACAATAACCTTCAGAGATAATGGAAAAGATAGAGTGGTGGGGATTGGTAAGATCGGCCAACTACACTCTACTGTTATTTTTGATGTTTTGCTTTTTGAGAGATTAAAGCATAACCTTCTGAGTGTTAGCCAATTTTGTGACATTGGATACAAGGTTATGTTAGAATCTCATGTATGTATTGTTTTAAATCAGCATGACTTGGTTGTAGTTCTAGGTAAGAGGCATGGAAATGTGTATATAGTAGACATGTGATATCTAAGCCAAGTATCTTGTTAGTCACGATGAGTCCTTATTATGACATAGAAGATTAGAACATGCCAACAAAGACATGATTGAAAGACTATATCAAAAAGATCATGTAGTTGGCTTACCTAAACTTAGATTTGATAAAGGACAATTATGTAATGCTTGCTTGAAAGGAAAGTAAGAAAAAGAGTCTTTCAAATCAAACAAAGAGGTATACACAACTAAACCTCTTCAGTTGCTACATATGGACTTATGGAACCAACAAGACTAAAGGGCCTTAGAGGGAAACATTATGCATGTCATTTTTTATGACTATATTAGATATACCTTGGTAATGTTTCTTGCATAAAAAGATGAAGCTTTTTTATTCTGCAAATTTTCTCCAAGCGTGTGTAGGAGTGAACAAAGTTCTCATATAGTTGCCATTAGGAGTGATCATATTCGAGAGTTTAAAAACTATAAGGTCATAGCTTACTGAAAAAACAATGGGATCTTTCAAACTTTCTCTGTACCAAGAACAACCCAGCAGAATGGAGTGGTTGAAAGGAAGAATAGATCCTCGCAAGAGATGACAAGGACCATGTTGAGTGAGTACAATTTGCCATAATATTTTTGGGTTGAAGCTATAAATACTTGTTGCTATGTTATCAATAGAATTTATATTAGGCAAATACTTAATAAAACTCCATTTGAATTATACTATTGCAAAAAGCATAACGTATCATATTTCCATACTTCTATCTGCAAATGTTTCATTCTAATAATGGAAAAGGAAACCTTGGGAAATTCGACAGTAAATTTGATGAAAGGATATTCCTTGGTTTTCCATTGTTAGCAAGACATTTAAAGTCTATAACCTGAATAGTAGAATCTATAGAAGAGTCTATCCATGTCAAATTTAATGAATCTACTAACTATTCAAGGAGAACAAGTGACTTTGATGATGAAGTAGATAGACTCACAACAAATGTGGAGAAGCTGAATGTGCAAGACAAACAGACACATGCTCCACAACTAGAAACAACGATGAATGAAGCAGATAGACAACTTGAATCATCCACAATTGAGGTAAATGAGGGAGGTAACTCTTCTCTTCATAGAGATTGAAAGTTCTTGTAAGCTCATCTTGAAAACCAAATAATTGGTGATGTGTTTGATAAAGTTAAGACTAGATCATCTTATCAACAAGTCTATAATAACTTTGCCTTTATCTCTAAAATAGTGCCAACTTGCATAAACCAAGTGCTAGAAGATGAGAATTGAATTTTTTCTATGCAAGAAGAATTGGACCAATTTAAGAGAAATGATATTTGGACCTTAGTTTCAAGCCCTTACTATCAAGCTATTATAGGAACCAAATAGGTCTTTAGGAATAAACTTGATGAATCTAATTTAGTCGTGAGAAACATGGCAACATTAGTACCAAAGGGGTATTGCCAAGAAAAAGGGATAGATTTTGAGGAGTCATACGCCCCTGTTGCTAGAATAGAAGCCATTAGAATGTTATTGACATTTGCATCTTTCATGAATTTCAAAAATTACTAGATAGATGTCAAATTTGCATTTTTGAATGGTTTCATTAATAAAAAAGTTTATGTGGAATAACCTCCTGGGTTTGAAGACCCTCATGATCCTAACCATGTTTTCAAACTTAAGAAAGCTGCTTATGGATTGAAACAAGCTCTTGGAGCTTGGTATGAGAGGCTAAGTGGATTCTTGATTGAGAAAGGTTTTTCAAGGGGTAAGGTAGATACCACACTCTTCATTAAGTATGCTATGAATGATATGCTCATCGTTCAAATTTATGTAGATGATATTGTATTCAGAGTTACTAATAAAAATCTTTGTCTAGAATTTTCTAAGATAATGCAAGGAGAATTTGAGATGAGATTAATGGGGGAGCTGAATTTCTTTTTGGGACTACAAGTGAAGCAAATGAAAGAACAAATCTTCACCCACTAAGCCAAATACACAAACGAGCTACAGAAGAAATCGAAGATGGAAAAATGTATGAAGCACCAATGAGCACTTCCATCAAGTTGGATAAGGATAAGAAAGGTAAATCTTTTTGCCAAAAGCTATATAAAAGCATGATAGGATCTCTACTTTATTTGACTATAAGTAGACTAGATATCATGTTTAGCATCTATATGTGTGCTAGGTTCTAGTCACATCCTTGAGAATCACATCCTAATGCTATAAGGATCTTTAGATATCTCTTAAATACTCCAAACCTCGATTCATGGTATCTAAAAGGTTCAAATTTTTAGTTAATAGGGTAATCTGATACTAATTTTGCTAGATATAAGGTAGATAGGAAGAATATCATAGGAACTTATCAGTTTCTTGGAAGCATGATCATCTCATTGTTCTCCAGGAAATAGACATTTATTGCATTGTCAACTGCTAAGGCTGAATATATTGCAGCAAATAGTTGTTGTGCAAAGATTCTCTGGATGAAATGACAGTTTGGTGACTATGGTTTGAAGTTTAGTGATATACCCATCAGATGTGATGATTCCAGTGCTTTAAATCTTACTAATAATCTAGTTATACATGTTACATCTAAGCATATAGAGATCAAATATCATTTTATTAGAGATCATGTCCAAAATCATAATGTTTGCTTAAAATTCATACCAAATGAAAGATAGTTAGCAGACATTTCCACTAAGCCACTACCAGAGGATAAATTTTGCATGATTAAAAGGAAGTTAGGTGTGATAGATCCACATGTATAATGCCTAATTCATGATCATCACATTATGTCTATGTTTACATGATTTGAATGTTTAATTGTCATAATCTTTTTACTCTACAATTCATATGTTGTATGTCTTTATTTTGAAATGCTGAGCTATATGGAATGAAATTAATCTATAAGATTTTTACAGTCCTAAGGCACAAGTTAAGCCTGTTTGGGAAGCTTTACAGTTTAAGGTCTTGAATTGGAATTCCAATCATCGTCAAATCTTTTGTAATAATCATTTTGATATAATTTCAGACATCTTCTACACTTATAGTTTTACATTATTAAAATTTTCTACCTTTAGACATTATGAAACCTCACTTGATAACATCTGAAGCTTGACTTCATTCCAATTTAGACATTCCATTATCTTTTAAAGTTATAACTTTAGACTATGTGAACCTTTGTCTAATATCTGAAACTCATCTTATCATATGAAATTCCTCAGCTTTCACTTCATATCATTTGAAACCTCAATTCATTGATTCTAATCTCCATTTCCGAGTTGATGCCTCTTTTTCCCACTGGAATTAAACCTCTTTCATTGGAATTCTTATCACTTACCTATTTTCTGCAACTCATTCATTTTGTTCCCCAATAGTTCTTCTAAGAAACCTCTTTATTTTCCTAAGCCATGCCTATTTTTTGCAAACCTCAAACCCATTGCTATGGCAAGGGTAAAAGGAAATATCAAGTTAGTTAGGTGCAAATCTGAAAGTAGAGAAAGAAGAAGAAGAGAATCTGAAGATATCAGTCCATCGAGGAAGAGCAGAATGACAGATAAAGCAATACTTTTAGAATGTTTTAGCATCAACTTTGTAGAAAATAAGATTTATCTTTATATAAGTCCATTAGACTTGAATTTGAGTTGGGCTAAATCAATGGGAGGGAAGGAAAAGAAAAAGAGCAAATAAACCTGCAACAACATCACCTTTTTCCTATCCAAAACTTTAGCTCCTCCAATGTGACCTTCCCAAAAGTAATGGATGTGTGTCTCTGCCTGCTTTCAGACTTCTTTGAAGGACCATAATTAGATTCCACCACAACCCACTTCTAGCCGCACCCCATCTTCTCACACTAATTTTTTATTCTTTTTTCCCTCACCCATGACTTCTATCCACAAATCCATCCCCGTTGCACTTCTATCAATTCTGTGTAACTCTTTTTGTAATGGAATGCAATTCTATGATTATCTTCTCTTTAACTTTTGCGTCCTTCAATTCATCTTTATTTCATTTCCTCTATGCCTTTTTTATTATGACAAAAAGGGGGAGAAATTGTATGATTAGTAGAATTAAAATTCAGTGCATTCATTCAGGGGCAAGTCATTAGAAGATCATTAGGGATGCACTTAGTCAGAGGGAGCTATGTTATGTTATGAATAGAATATTTTTTCTGAGTACCCAAGTTGTATTATTTTTGAAAAATACATGCATTATTTTTTTGAAAGGTAATTTACTCAAATGTTTTGTCATCATCAAAATGGGGGGGGGGGGGGGGCAA
>JAYJMB010001472.1:0-13801 GCA_036873735.1 Pouteria campechiana
AATTTGCCTTCCCCCCCCCCCCCCCCCCCCAACATACCACCTGGCACTTGCCCCTGAATGGTCGATATCACAGGGGCCCGTGATATCGCCTGCCTATAGGCTAAATACGCATAGGAGAAAAGCGATCCCCGAAGGTTTAACATATAGCTTGTCATATTGCCTGTGGGACAACCGACACAACTGGGCACCCGCGGTTTTGCCTATCATCCCATGCGTTATTCTGCCTAGCTTTCCCATACCGCTTGCCATTATCACCTAATATATAGGTGGTATTGCCCGCCCATAGTCAAGAGAATTCGCATGGGAGAAAATCATCACAGGCGGTTCCCCATATCGCCTCCCATATCGACTGTACAATAGGAGATACATGCGGGTGTCAGCAGTTTCGCCTATCGTCTAGACCATACATCACTCTACATTTATTAGAATATTTAATTAAGACATTAGAATATATTATTATTAATATATATTTATATATTATACTAGTAATATGTTAATATTTATATTAATATTAATATAGTATTATTAATATATATTTATATTTATTAATATACATATTATAAGATATTCATCCTCTCAATAATGACCTTTTTATGATCATATGGTTGGGTTCATTTAAAATAAATCTATTAAACTTTTTCCTAGATTAATATGATATTTTGTATGTTTTAAATTATCTTATTTTTTTCTCATAATTATATATGTTATGTTTTTTTTAAACACATAATATTTTGGTTATTATTCTATCATATTATGCTAGTATTAATATTTATATCAAATTCATCATTCTAGTACACTGTTTTAATAATACATTAATACACTCACATTATTTTAACTTTATTTTATTCAATGACTGATATAGTATTTATTGTAAACTAAAGTTTATTTTTTTTCCATTCTTAATAAATAAATAACATAATTTTTAATATTTTTTTTGCAAATTATCATACCAAATACAGTCACCTGAATTCGGTTGTGTTTGATATCAAGTGCAGCCAAACAGGGGTGATTGCGTTTGCTACCAAACACGACCACCCAAAATCAGTTGCATTTGGTATGATAATTTATATATATATAACTATCAGAGATTTTATTTATTTATTTTTCAACAAGCTAACTTATTCAAATAATAATAAAAAAAGATAGGGCAAGGGCCAATGCCAATAAAAAAGTAAATAATAAAAAAGAGATTTAGCAATCATGTTATTCTAAAAAAGTTAAAAATAAATGATAATTAAAAACAAAAATAAGTATGAAAAAAGTATACATGATTATTTAATTTTAACGTAGAAAGTAAAACTTTTATATATTACTATTTATATATATATATTACTCACAATATGTTAACTTGATGGCGCACAAAAAAGTAGTAGTGAAATCGAAAACTATGAGAACATTAAGGAGTTAAAATGTTGTTACTCGTATTTCAAAAAAAGTTATCTAGCCTAGATGAGTATCCAAATATATAGTCTTACCATATGATCAAGAGTGACATTTTAATAATGTATTTTAAAAAGTTTTTCTTAGATTAATGTGATATTTTTATTATTTTAAATAATTTTATTTTTTCTTATCATTATATATGTTATATTTTTATTTTTTAAACCCAAGATATTTTGCTGCTATTATCTCATATTTTACTAATATTAATATTTATATAAAATATATCTTTCCAGTACACTGATTTTAAAAATGCAATTAATACACTATTATTTATTCTTAACTTGATATTATTTCAGGGCAAATATTATCTTTATTATAAAATTAAAGTTCATATTTTTTATTTATATTAAATAAATAAAGTTATTCTTTATGATTTTTTGGGGTCACATTAACATACCAAACACAGCCGATTTCAGGTGGTTGCATTTTTTGTCATATTATCATATCAAACGCAGCCACCCATGATCAACTGCATTTGATACCAAACGCAACCGAATTTAGGTGGTTGCATTTGATATGATAATATGGCAAAAAAAATATTTATAAAAAATGTGATGATATGGTAATAATAAGGATTATAACATGATAAATTAATTAATAAAATAATTAAGTTAAAAAATTAAATTATCTTCAAAATGAACATTAAATAATTATGCGCTTACGCAGTACTTATTCATGATCTTTATCAAGCAAAAGAAATAATGATAATTAGTAATATTTTTTAAATAGGAAAAAATACTTAAATGTGTACTGCCCAATTCATTATGAACTCACAAAGCTGGCTACCTAAAATTTTTGAACTCCTTAGGCACTCGTAATTTTTTATTTCCTTTTTAAACTTTAGTTATTTTTAAACTTTAGCTAAAATTGACTATTCAAACAACAAATATTAGGAAACATATACAAAAAATTATAAATAAATAGTTAATATGCCCAATTACTTATTATAGAAAGAGATGAAAAAATTAAAAGTGTCTTGGGGGGGGAGCTTTTGCATATTTTCACGTTAAGTGTATTTTTTTTTTAATATTCAGAAGGAGGTACTATGGATGCCTATGGAATCGCCCCCGGATAGGCAATGGAATTGGGGCTAGAGAAAAGGATCGTAGGCGGTTTTATCCACCATTTGCCATATCACCTATTCGACAAGCAATACCAGCAGGCGCCTGTGGTACCGTCTGCTATATCCTTAATGTATTTAAAATAAACTATTAATTTTTATAAATATAATATATTTTAAATATAAATATACTATTATATTAAGATCCTTTATTTATTTTTTTACATCATATTTTAAATTCTATTTTGTTAAAAAATTAAAATGCATCAGTCATCTTCGTGGGGTAGGAAAGAAAAAATTCATTGATAATTTTTTATTTTCATATAAAGTACCCCACATAGGTACTATATATAAAAGTCATCTATTTAACTAGACACATAAAAAACTTATATAAGCCATAGTCGCTAAATTTATTTAAGGGCGAATGTTAACCTCACTAAAAATTTTCATTTACTAGAGGGATATACATAATTTGAATTAAATATTTAAATTATTTTTAAATATTTATATCATATATATAATATAACGATTATGTCAATTTTATAATATTTCAACAACTGAATAAATGGATTTAAGCGAATTATCTTTTTTATAGTCAATCACTCTCTCTTTTTACCTTTTACCTTTTATCTCAATTTCTAACCAAAATTGAAATATTAATATAACGCAAGAGGATTCTAATATTCCAAAAAATAGATTCTTATTATTATATTTCAATTGCAAGAGAAATCCCAAAAATATCTTTTTAGTAGTTTTATGATTTTTTTAAAGTATTTTTTTAACACTAATTATATTCCCGACAATTTTTATTAAATAATCTTCACATTTTGTACTTTTTTTTCTTTATCACACTAAAGGCAGTCGTTTATTGCTGCATTTGGTACCAAATGTAGCAGAAATTGGTTGGCACCAAGCGCAACCACCCTTTGGCTACATTTGATATCAAACATAGCCAAAGGGAATGGTCGCATTTGATATCAAACATAGCCAAAGGGTAGCTGCATTTGGCGGCCAAATGCAGCCAACACGGGTCAGCTGCTTTGGTACCAATTGTTGTCATTTTTTTTTGTTGCATTTGGTATCAAATGCTCCATTTTTTGGTTGCATTTGGCCCCAAACATAGCCACCCTTTGGCTTTGGTATCAAAAGCTGCCAACACTCAAACGCAGTAAAAAATTCGGCTATATTTGATACCAAATGCAGCTAAAAAAAAAGGCAATTGGGTTTGAGACTAATGCAGCAAAAAGCAGTTGCCTTTGATACCTAATGCAGCGAACAATAAAACTGTTACGTTTCGGTGGTTGCTTTTGATGACTTTTGTTGTAGAGAAAAGATAGTTGATAATGCTAGTTATAAAGTAAATAAAATCAAATTAAATAGATTTTTTAAAAAAGAAATAAGTAATAATATAAAAAATAGGTTAGTTATAAGTAATTAAATATCCAATCACTCGTAAAAGGACAAAATTTATTTTCATTTTTTTCACAATTAATGTTTTATCCATCTTTTTCATCAAACCAAACATACCATCAAAGTAGTTGGATGGTTGAGATCAATGTGAAACATGCGATGATATTACCAAAGTTAATTTACACCGATAACTATGCTTATTTCACAGCATAAGAGCCAAAAATCTATTACTTCTGGGGCAGGCCAGTACAGTAGCACAGCCGATGCATGTGTTGCATGCTGCATGCGTTTTTTTCCCTTTGTTCAAGGCAGGACATCTTGACACTTATTGTACCTGCAAGCATGATTTTGATGATACAAATAAGAGCAAGCAGTTCTGATTCTGTTGCCAAATCAGTGGTGAAGAGCAGACCTGAACTTTGGAGAAATGAGAAATTTCGACCACCTGAACTTTGGAGAAATGAGAAATTTCGACCACTTCTTAAAGAAGTGGATGGTAAGAAGGTAATCGGGGGATGTGTAGCCTCGATCTCTTCCATTGGAATTAGCTCCATTGCATGGATTACACATTGTCATGGGGACAAATGACTACGAAAATAAGGAAATTCTTAGCTTTTGTGGTAGTAAGGAGATTGAAGACGGGAAGAGAACTAATTAGGATAACATCTGACGTGATTGCTCTTTCCCCCAAGCCAAGTATTGCTTGGATGTCAGAAAATGCAGAATATGCCTTCTAGGTTCTCATGCATGGTTTGGACATCAATGTTTAGACGGACCGGTTTTCATGAGGTGGCTTGTCCTGTTTGAAATCGCCTGATGCATGTGGTGAATGTTGTTATACTGCAATATTTTAGATCCTAATAAATCTGGAAGATCTTAATTCGTGGTCCCTGACATTTCTGCAGAATGCTAAATGGGCTAATTTTCATCATCTTTTTTCAACAGCCTGTTTAGTCTGATTAGCCCAATATTGAAATTCAGTTACTGAGCTTACATCAAAATGGATTACTTGCCACTCATGTCACCGAAAAACGACCACTTACCAAAAAATAATAATAATAAATAGAATGAGAGCTTTCAGGTATAACATCTACGGAATTAAAAACGACCATTTACCAAAAAATAATAATAATGCATAGAATGAGAGCTTTCAGACATGACATCTACGGAATTATGATAATTTATTAAGATTCTATATACAACATAAAATATTTAGCCTTGCTTGTTTCTTAAGGCCTAGATAATTTGGAATGTTGGTTGAAGCTTTAATATAAGATTGAAGATAATGAATAAAACCTTAAAAAATATTCAAATATAATGTTGTTTGGGATGTTTAGGCCTGAATGGAGTGCTCATGTGGCTCTTAAGAAAATCTTGCCTAGAATCTTACAAGACTAAAACAAAGGTTAGAAAAGGTCTATGGCATTTCAAGCATAAACACTCCAATGCTTAAATCAGTGAATAAGACTCTTTTGGAGAGAATGAGATAGTAGTCGGAGTTTATTCTTGTGAGGTGCATACCTAATCTTTTTATACTTGAACATGAGTGAGTAGCTGGGATACATATATAGCTTGTATGTGAGTAGGATGCAGATTCATACTTAGAGGAGGACTTCAGGAAAATACGTGTCCACAATCCTAGGCCTGTGTAGTAATCGGAATAGGCATTCCATTAAATGAGATCTGACGTGGCTTGATACCAGCTAAATTATGAGTATTTGTGTTAAAGTTTACTTACGTAAGTACTCTCTTTGGGCTTAGGTTGGATATAAGCTCAACACTATTTATTTCCGTTTGAAAGATGACTTTTCCAAAAGACGAATGATTCGGCTTGAAGTCAGGTCTGTTGGGTGAATTTTAACTTGAACAGTCCAATTAATTATATAATGGAGTTGAATGATTGGATCCAAGTAGCCTGCATTCACTTAATTATATAACGAAGTTGAATGATTGGATCCAGGTCGCCTACAATCACATCAACCTAACCTGGCTTATGATCGGATAAATCTTTCACAATGCTTGGACTCTGAATACCAATTGAATAATTAAGCTAATGATCTAAGTATCAATCTATTTGGTTCTGTGAAGAAGGGAGATCAAATATTTGATGATGTCACCTGGACCCACATGGAGCAGTCCTTAACCAAGTTCTTAGCTTGTAAAAGTGGATATTCAGAAGTACAGCACCTTGAGATGATGCACCATGCTGAGTTTGTTGTGCATCAAAAACCCACCAAAAATAGACCATTTCTGTTCATAACTATCAAGCTGCAGACAAAATGTTCCAAATTTGCATCTCTGATATTTCTGTTGTATGCGCTACTGAACATGGGCCAACCAGTTGAATTAATGTTTTACTTAATGCAGCGATTTGCTGATTTTGTTGGTCCAAATTTAATATGAGATGGACAGCTCATTTTAAAAGGAAATGGATAAAAGAGCCTTAAGAACACAATCAACGAAATGACAAAGCAAATGTACGTTGTTGTTGTTAATTGTTACGAAGGGAAATGGTTCAAAGGAAGGGTTGGTTGCATGGAAGGGTTCCTTTGAAATTTAAAAGAAAGGTGATTATTTTGAAGTTAATCAAAGATGACTAATAAAATCAAATCTAACCATCACACTTAATATTATTATTTTAGTTAAACTATGTGAAATAATTTTGATCAGAGGCTTAAATGGGCCACACTATCTAAAATTGAATAAACTCATGTATAAAATACAAATATTGCTTGTATCAATCTATACATATACTAAAATGATGGAACATTTTATAGAATCATGAACTAATATAAAATGAAAGCTTTCAAATGTATAGATCATGGTTATATTCTTGTGGGTCTTATAAGAAATTAAAAAAATAAATGATGGATATTAATTCTCAAATAACATTAATTTTGGGCTCATGTAAGTGTTATAAATAAATATTTAATATATTATTAAATAAGAAGGTGGTGTTAAGTAAGATAGTGGAATTGAATTTCATTTAATTATTCATAATAGCAAGACATAAAAAGGTTCTTTAAAATTTTAAATGAATCATTCTTGTGATTTATTTTCTTATTATCAAATGATATTAGGCTTCGTCAAGATAAAGTGCATTAGAAATGAGAGTGCCTTAGAATGAATGTTTATTAGAAAAATGGAGTAGGGATTATATCAGCAATATAAATTTTTTAATGAAAAAAGTCAAGAAAAATTTATCGAAGGTGTAGATAATAATAATAATAATTAAGATGTCATGTCATTCCAAATATATATATATATATAGAAAAGATGTCATATCGCTCTAAAAAGGTACGTAGAGAATAGTGTATTGGTAATGTATTTCTAATGCATCAAACATACCCTTGGCTATAATCAAAACGTTTTCTTTACACGGTGTAAGTATGTTCAAGGGCATGGAGCTTATTCCACTAACAAAGACAGCCTTGCAACTTCCACACCTTAACAGTCAACATTACGCACACACACTTGGATTTGCGAGAAGGTAACACTCTACAGCCTCGAACATTCTCACCATGTTTGCCAACATCTTCTTGGTTTCATCTTCTTTTGTTAGGCTTCCTTCAGTGGTCTCAAACTCCCCAAAGAACTTGCATACCCTTCCTCCATCAGCACCTGCGCTTGAACTCGAGTGTAAATGCAGCCGACTTCACTTTCTTGCCAAGAAGGCCACCTTCAATCACCTAATACTTGAACAAATGGCTCATATATCAGGAAAACTAGATGGGAGAGATGCCGCAGACAGGATCTCATTACTCACTGTACCTGCAACCGTGATTCCTATAATTTAAGCTACTGGACATTATACTAGTGGAAGCCCGGTATGGACTTTGGAACGTGTTTTCTGTTTCATAGGATTCATCTCCTTCAAATTAATAAAAAAAACTGTGTAATCCCAACGTTTGGCTGCGTCTGTAGATGAAGACAGATCGAAATGAGAAATAGAAAGATGCCTCCTTTCTATTGTAACAACAGACAGAAAATGGAGGGGACCATGGTGTTTTGAACTTCTAATGTTGTGGCTTTCAGGAGTTCCCAAAGTCCCGTGTAAATGAGGAAAATAAAAGAGTTATCTGGATTGGCACTTCTAAGAAAATTGAATTAATCAGGCTGGCAATAAAAATATTGATGGGTCCACAAATGTGGACAACCTGAACTTTAAGACACTCTGTTTTGAAGATGGTGCCACTGGATGGGACTGCAGTGAATCTGAATAGTTTTAGGTGGTGTAATCCACGTCAATTAAATTTATTGCCCAAGGGCCAAAATCAATGAACTTGCCAATAGATAGGATTTAATGCCTTACACAAATTGGAGTTCCAACATCAAAGTTAGAGCTGCCATTGGGATGCTAATGCCATTTCTAGGTTCCTATAGAGTGTAAATGTTAGATGTTGGTATCACCAGATGTTTAAAATAAATGGTTGGATTTGGCTGTTTCCCCAGAGTAACAGTGTGATTAGCCTAGCAAACAAGACTCAAAGGTCATTACTCTCTATGTTGAATGTAGAATTTCCACAGTATAATTCGATTGATATAAAGGTAAGTGGTTTTTTTTTAGTAACGCCAGGATTAAATAGTTTGATTAGTCTGATCTTGACAATCAATAAACCTCATTGGATTGCACATGAAGGATGAGTTGCCTTAAAACCTGCATTAGTTTGATTTCTAGGGAGTTTGAGGTTGAAAATGACCGGCATGATTACCTCAAACAAAACATGACAGTCTAATTCGATCAATGTGACATCCCTCTGATTTCTTTTTCCTGACTGTATGCACTTCAATGGAACTGTCCTTCAATGGGTCCCCCATTGCAGTAGCTGTCGAGGAACATGTCCTTCCAAAGATGAATATGATGAACATCAGTAATAATATCAGATTGATGATGAAATGAACATAGTTCGATTAGGTTTTTTAGTAAGTTAACAAGTCAGACTAGGTCAATCTTAAGGTTAACCTTAGCCGCCTGATGATGGATAACTTGGGAGATCTTCCACTGCTGGGATGAACCTGGTTTCAAGTTGGTAGGGTTGGATTGAACCCGAACCTCATCGACCAAACCCTCCAGAGATCAATTTCGGGTTTCTGATTAGAAGACGGGTTCCTTTCGGGTTGAAGTGAACCCGAATCCGTGAAACCCGAATTCCCTCCTTATAAAATATAAAAACCCAGCCCTGCCCTACAGCCCGCCCATCTCCCTTAATTCCCGAATTGAACATTCGAAATCCCAAAACCTATACGGTTTGCCCTTTCTGCTACTCTGCGCACAGCACACCTCCCGTCGTCGCTGCATTCTCGCTCGCGAGCGGTCTTCTTCCTCAAGGACCTCAACATCAACGTCAACGATCAACGATTCTCTCTGCAGCCTTGTTTCTCTAGTCTTGCCCGCCATCAACGAGAGCTCGGCAGGTAGTTTTCTACTTGCTTCATTTCATCCGTTTTAACCATTGTATTTCTGTTTTCTTAGATCCACCCTTCTTAACAAACAGTGTGTGCTTTGCTCGGTCGATTTCAAGCCTCCTCCAGTTTCCTCTTCTTCCTTTCAATCCGAATCCGATCAATAGGAAATCCGACGAATTGGGTTCCGAATCCGACCAATAGGAAATCCGACGAATAGGGTTAGGGTTAGGGTTGAGGTTTTAGAAATAAGATTAGGGTTGGAGTTAAGTTTGAAGTTTTAGAAGTAGGGTTAAGGTTAGGTTAGGGTTTTGCATGAAGTTAGGAGAATGCAGTGTGAGATAGAATATGCCATTTCATCTTCGTTGCATACATTCGTAGATTCCTGAAAAGTGAAGCCCCACAAACTGTTTTCTCACCTTTTAAGCCAAATGCACGCATTTTCCCTCCTTCGTTTCCGTCCCTCTTCTTCTTCTTCTTCTTCCAGGCAGGTCAATCTTTCAATCTCTGTGTAATTCTTTCCTTTCTTCATGCATTTCATGTGTTTGATATGTTTTCTGCTTACATGGGTTTGCCTTTGTGTTTTACATAAACATTGGGCATGTTTTTATATTTTTGGGTTTTTGTGTATTGAATTTGAAAATCTAAAAAGAAATTTTGGAGTGAACAGAAAAATACAACATGGGTTTTAGTTGTTACGGCTGTTACTCAGGTTCTGTTGTTGCGGGGTTTGGTTGCATTTGTTCGATTGGAATTGTTTCTGTTTTGGTCTTTGTTAATTGTGGGAAATGTTTAAATAACCCGAGTGTTGAGTTGTGGTTGTTCATGGTTGGTCAACTAGATGGCTGACTTGTGTCTAAATTTGGAAATGGGTATTTGATCTTGCTTGCAATGGATTGATGTATTTACTATTTACATTGTTTCCTTTTTAGAAGTCTTCTGGCAATATGGGGATGGATTGTTTTCATTTGGGGAATCCACAAGCAGTCTATTGTGTCATGACCCGGATCTAAAAATAGCATAATTAAATGTCATTTTAAAATCCGAGGGTGATTAACCCAAGATCTATCCCACAAAAGAAGAAACATAACCATAAAAGTAACCAGTGTTCGTATTATCGATAAATACCGATTTATTGGTGGTTGGGGAAAAAATTTTATCGTTTTTATCGGAGATATTATTGTTTTTTCTGAGGACGTTATCGATAAAATAGAAAAAAGTTAGAAAAATAGAAAAAATTGAGAGATTTTCAATGAAACTTTGTAATAAATTATAATAAATGTAAACACAATTTGAGCAAAAAATTGGATTAAAAAAGTCATCATTACATGAATAATGAATGTGCATATGAGACATGCAATAAGCTAACAGAAGGAGAATAAATCTTAGCAAGAAAAAATATTATATTAAACATTATATCCCATACTAAATCACACGTACAAAAAGAATAATAATACATGGTAAGTGTTTTGAATATTAAAACAATTACACTAACTCTTGTCTGTTGACATATTCAAATTTCAACCTGAAATATATCAAATCAAAATAAATTGATTTTTTTCTCATCCACACAACATCAAGTATGAATCACATGATTTTGAACAAAATAAACATAAAAAACTACAAAATAAATGCATTTTCATATCTACACAATGTCTGGACGTTCGATTCGAAAAACGAGATTTTGATCTTGAAAATGGAATTTTTGTCCCACAAAATTGATAATGGATCTTTCATTTGTGGTACTAGAATGTAATAATGGGGGAAAGAAGGAAAAAAAATGATTTAGAGGGGGTTTTCACACCTCACAGCAGCCGAAAATGCCTCCTCCCGCATGTTCCTATTTTACCAGAAATATCGATTAAATATCCATAAATTTCGGATTTTATCGATAAAATGCTGATATTAATCACAGTAAAATGATGGTAATATCGATTTTCAACATGATTTTTTATCGGTCAATGCCTAAAACGATATTATCCACGATAATATCGTCGATAATATCGATAATACAATCACTGAAAGTAACTAAAATAAACTCACAAATAAAAGAAAGTTATTACATAATAATTATAGCTGACAAATCCACAAAATACAAATTTCATGAAACATAAGGCATGATGTCTTTAATATTCTTTGGAATGGCAGTTTGCATTATCTACTACTTTCTGCATTATCTACTTTTTGTATCATGAACTATAGCGCTCCTCAAGTGACACTCTCTAAGAAAAAAATAAGATAATGAAGGAGTGAGTCATAAACTCAGTAAGCCGGATAGTTGAAATCATCACATAGAAGCACAACAGTTCATATTTTGTACTATCATTTGTATATGTCTCATCCCGGGCTAGTCTAAAAAGACAGCTCCACTATGTGACAATTTTCTCTATATTCTAGACCATCTAGGCTAGCTCACTAGTAAGGTAGCTCCACCGGCGAGCTTAATTGGTCTCCCCTGCGCTCCAAGCCCACCAGGCCAACCCACTCATAGGGCAACTCTACTTGTGAGCTCAATTGGTAGCGCCACTAACAACACAATCTATCCCAACTCTTACGCTTCAGGCCACTTGGGCCAGCCCAATTATACGACAGCTCTACTGACAAGCTCAACTGGCAATACCAATAATATAATGATCTATCCCAATACAAATAATATACTAGGGAACTAATATAAAAATCCATCTTAGAACATAACTAGTGTAGATTAGTGGATCATACATTAATTCAAAACCACAAATCACCTTTTTCTATAGCTGTCCAATAAAAACATATGATCTAGACACTATTTTGGTAATCCGATCCTTCCATTGGATCTAGAATGTTTGAAAACCCTAAAATCAACTATTTAATCGTCCAAATTGGGAGATTGTGGGGTCCAAAAACTTAAAACCCAAATCTGGCCGTTCGTCTCCACTCTTCGGATCGGCAATCAGGCACCATCGTGCCTGCTGAAACTGGGCTAGCGTGTCTGGGCCTCCCGCCCACCTGGCTTCTGCCATCAAGCGTTGCCACCGTTAGTCTTGCCCGCCTGGGCCTAATTCTGGGCTTTGAGCTTCTGAAGCCCGACCTGGTCATCCAGTCCTGATGCTACAATTGCCGGCTTGTTTCAGCATTGGGCCTGGCCATGGGCTGGCCCACACGAGTTTCCAGGCAACAGTAGAGGGGATTTTGTGTAAAAATTCTAGGGATTTTGTCACCGAAATGCAAACAATAGAAAATTATATTTTTAATGCATTTTTAGATTTCCAAAATTCTTGAAATTCCACCCATAAACAAATAAAAATACAATAAGCTTCCCATATAAACCATTTGGAAATCTATGATCTTGAAATGCTAAAATCGATGAAAATTTTATATGATAAAATCTTCACTTTTTACCAATGTTATCAGAACCGAATCAGTAATTGAATCGGCCAATCGGTTTGAATCGGTTTGAATCGTGATATCATCATAATATAATTATGATGTTATAAAATTTTAATAATTATAAAAATATATAAATATTATAAAATGTACATATAATAGCCAAACCAATATAAAAAAATAGACATCCAATGGAGACAAGCTCATGACTTCTGCCCATCCTTCGTACTACATTTTTTTAGTAAATCACAGATGGATTTATGACAAGCTCAAAGGCAGTCTCCATACTTGGGGATCGCATGGGAAGCTCATAAATTTTTGCATTGATAATTTAACAAAAGGGAAGTCTTCTAGCAACACCAACAAAATGATGACAAGAGTTAGTTGGCCTCTCATTGATTACTTCTCTAAACGGAAATACCAGAATTCCCGATAATTTTTTTTTTGTGAGTCTGCATGCTAAAGTCAACTGCATTGAGTTGCCTTTTGCCTCTCAAACTCCGGGAATATGATAAATCTTCATTAGTCATC
This sequence comes from Pouteria campechiana, assembly GCA_036873735.1. Lineage (NCBI taxonomy): Eukaryota > Viridiplantae > Streptophyta > Magnoliopsida > Ericales > Sapotaceae > Pouteria > Pouteria campechiana. Next base: position 13,211 of record JAYJMB010001472.1, read on the forward strand.
ATTCCATTGTAACAAAATTGAAAAATCTTAAGTAGATGAACTAGATAGGTAGATTAAAATCATGATAATGCACACCAAACACATTCTCCCCGATATGAATGATCTCATCAAAACAATGCGATTTTATAAAATTCGAAATCACTCAAAAGACAATCTGAAGGGCATCTAACCTGATCGGAGCTTGAAACGATAATTGGGTCCTTCTAGAAGTCCCTCAAATACGGCACGACATCTTCTCTTTCAAGCCATTCTTCACACTTCCCATCCGAAACATCGAATTCCACATCATCCGCAGCCCCAGAACCAAAATCCACAGTCTTGGAAGGCGATGAAGAGAAGGTTGGGTAGCAAAAAATGGAGATGCTAGAGTGGGAAGGGATGTTGTTGTCGCCGATTGCAACACCTGGAAAGCTTCCCCTGTTTCTTTGAGGCGAGATGAGTGACAGGGAGAGGGGTTTCTGACGATTGGATGTTGGATCTGGTGACCAAATACGGGGAGAGGGAGAGAGAGAGGGAGAGAGAGAGAGAGAGAGAGTGGGATTTCTGATGGCCGGATGTTAGAACTAGCGTGCCTTGGGATGGAATGTTCGA
>JAYJMB010001473.1:0-14300 GCA_036873735.1 Pouteria campechiana
TTCTAAATGTGAATTCAGATTTATCATGATTTATTATGAAGTTTTTTGGAAGATTTTTTAATTTTTCTGCATTTTTTTATATTTTAGAGAAATAGTTTGGCGAAATTTTCACTAATTTCTCTGAAATTAGCGAAATTTCTCCATTCAATGAAAGTACGAACATTGGTCGCACCTACCTATGTCGACCATTGCATGCATCCTATGTCCATTGAGAATAATTGGCACGTATAGCCCATCCGACTGGGTCTCCACGTGAGTGATTACATTCACTAACTGCAATAAATTTACTCGGGTAGAGGTCTCCGTGTCACCCTCTGTCAAGACCATCGTTGAAACCTTCTTTTTTCTTGGGCAATCCTTAGCAAAATGTTGGCCCTTGCAGATAAAGTAACTCGATGAAGGTGCTCCCCTAGTCCTTTGAATTTGATTTGCCTACCTATTCGCCCTTCTGAGTAGGCTTCTTCTTATCTAATGTTCCTTGATTTACTTTGTAGTCAATAAAGCTTTTAGCTGTCTTGATAGTCGATGCCAAGTCTTTGATACCCTATTAACAAAATTGCTTGTGCCCATGACTGCAGCCTAGTCGTGATCTTGAAGAGTTTGTCATCCTCTGACGTATTCTTTATGTTCAACATTAGAGACCGAAAGCTTTAAATTTACCATGCACAATGTCAATGTGCTTGAGGTTTCTCAATAATTCCCTGGCCAACCATGCAACGTTGCATGACAGTAATTGATCCTTTAGCTATGCCTTCATTCCTGCCCATGTCGTGATCTTTGGTTGAGCCACATCCTTGACACGATTCCGCCACCATAACTTTGCATCACTAGTCAGTATATGCTTGAGATGATTATCATCTCTGCCTTTGAAGTATGTGCAACCCGGAAATACTATTCCATATCAAATAGAATTTTTTTCAATTCCTTTGCATTCTTGACTCTGGAATAAAGAGAAGGATTCGGTACCTTAATTTACGTCCCTCGATAGGACTATTGGATTCTCGAACAGCTTTCTTGAGCACTGCAAACTCGTCTGCCAAGCCCTCAAGCTTAGCCAACAACTCCCTTTGCTTTCTAGCAAGGAAATCTATATGTTCTGCTAATCCCGTAATCTTTGCACTAAAGTTGTCTGATGCATTCGACTCAACTGACTCACCATCCATGATGAGACAAGCAACTTGCTGCTCAAGTGCAATAATTCATTCTTCCAATCGTTTCATGCCTGTCATCTTAGTTTCCAAAGAAACAGAAATGAGGCTCTGATACTATAAATGTTATAAGTGTGGATTTGGTCTATGATTTGACTTGAAACTGGCTTAAGGTTTGCCAAGCCTTAGCAACCTAACCCAACCAAAAAAGAGAAAGTGGAACCTGAAATAGAGAGAATTATCAAGAGAGGGAAAAAGCAACACAGATTTACAAGAAACGCTTCCAAACTTTCACTAAGGAAAAATGCCCACCTCACCCCAACTCTTGCTCACCACGGAGTATTCCCTAATAGATGTCCTCTTCCTCTAAGGTGAGAAGGCTAAAGGGCTTAAATATACAAATGGTACAAAACTAACTCTCATGAGAAGGCTAAAGGGCTTAAATATACAAATCGTACGAAACTAACTCTCATGTGTCCTAATCTTGGCGCACCACATGCTCCATACATAAGTGATGGGTGTCATGTGTCCCTAAGGCTATGTTTGTGGGGTGAGGTGTCTAACCACCTCCCATTCTTAAGGTTACCGCACCACTTCGTTAAAACTTGGTCCCACTCAGATGCCATCCAAGCGCCACTGTGTTGTTGCACCCACAATGCGCAACCTACACTACATTCAATGTGTCCAGTGCATTCATCCGCGTCACTCTACTACTTGCCTCATGTAGCATGATGCCCCGCATCGTTGAACCGCCTCGGATCATTACCAAGGACATGTCATGCTCATGTCTTGACCAAGTTGGATCACCTGTGTTCGCCCAAGTGATCGAACTGTCTTGCGCCCACCTATGCAGCATGCATGGGTTACACTAGCCCTTATCAGATAGAATTAATTTTGGGGCTAAAAACTTATGAAAAATATCCAGAAAAAATTTAAAAAATTTGAAATATATAAGTATATAGTTGTTTTTTATTATCCATGCATAAATTATGGTGATCAATCCATTGTTTTCAATAATAGTTGTTGCTATCTATCGATTAATCCTGTGTTAGACTGTTAGCTACTAATGTTTACATCAATTTTTTTTGTAAATAAATACTGAGTGATTTAAACATATTTTACATATTATTCTTATAAATATACATTAATCAATTAATAAAAAATATTATAAGTGAAAATAACACCTACATTTGTAACATTTTAAAAATGAAAGATATATTTTTTGAATTTTTGAAAAATCTGAAAATTAGAAATTATATAAAAAAATATGACATATATTTTCAAAAATATTGCAGTATAAAATTTATCTTTTTAAATCATCTAACATCCATCTGAATTAAAAAGGATTATTTTTTATTTAAGTCCCTAATTTATTGTCTTCTTCCAAAAGTTGGACAAAGAAAATCATCCTAAATCCCCTGAGAAAACTTACTTTGATTTGTCTAACCTATTGCAATGGTATTGAAAATACATGTGTAGGGGATGGGAATGGAATTTGAAAAGGAAAAAATGTTGTTTTTCCCCTAAAACAAAATCCTTGCTGTTGAATATATTACTTCTTGCAGTTTGGACGGATACGTTTTGCCAATACTTCCCCTTTTTCCCCCTGCCCAACTGTAACAGCCTTGTATTGTGTGTTGGGTGGGCCAATATAGAGACAGATTATCCTCGTCGGCTGTTTTATATCAAAATTTTAATGCCATGTTCTTTCCATAGGATGCAATCTTGGTTACACATCTTATGTGCATAGCTTATGGTGTGTTTAGAATTTGGATAGGGGGAAGGGGGTGGAGAGCTTTTTTCCCTTCTCTAATCGATTAGATATGTCCCTTTCCTGATCGACTTTACCTTTTCTATGTACAATGTATCTTTCCATCATGCTTCTTATTTTTTTCATAAAAATTCGATCTATTTTGTCTTCATCCTCTCCCTTTCCGACATTATTTTTATACTTGGTAATCTCATTTTCTCTCATTCTTCTGAATAATCTTTCATTTTCCTATTCAAGCACATGCTTTTAATGAGAATATTAAGATGGATGAATTGCATGAAAATAAAAAAGGGCATACCTAGTGAAGGAGGCTCTGAGGAGGGTGAGATCTACACAACCATATGTTCATTTTTGAAGAGACTATTTCTGAGACTAGAATCATTGCCTCTAAGGACGCAAACCAAGATCCCTAAGATAGCTCTAGGCAACACCCTCACAATTAAAATTCGCCAAGATTCAAACCAGAGACCTTCAGTGCGTTATATTGATGTGATAACCAAGCACACCATGAAACAAAAGTTAAAAGTTTTATTTTCTCTCCTTGTAATATCATTCTCCATCATTCGTTAGAATAATCTTTCAATGTTGAGATCGATGAACAGCAATACATGGAAGATACAGTTAAAAAGATGCATCATGAGACCTATAGCATTGAGACAAGGAAAAATAGGTTTTATGATTCAGCTATGTGCAGTGGCCTATAATTGCACCAGTTAAAATGATCGAGTCCAAGGCAATTAAGAGGGGAAGGGGAAGGCCCACAATAATGTGGTTAGAGGTGGTCAATGATTTAGTTGAATGGCTCAGCAGTATTCATCTTTGCTGAACCCAATATGTTTGGTATGAGGCTTCCATGATGACAATGATGATTTTAGAAAATAGCATAGTTTTATTCAATCACATCTGACCTGTCAAAGTTGTTTCTTTTCTCTCTTTTCTTTCCTTCTTCTTCTTCTTCTTCTTCTTCTTCTTTTTTGGCCTTTTTATTTCGTTCAAACTTTTAAGTTGACTCACGACAGTGATAATTTCTACCAATAATTTTCTGGTAAATTGCCATTGTATACTTGTTTTCTCTTTGGTTATTTTTAAATACACTTTTGATGCAGATATCCTGCTCCCACTAAATCTTTTTCCTTTGCAGCATTGTGATGGCTCTGTTGTGGCATTTGCAGTTCTTCATAATGTAAATTGCAATCATGGGTTTATATATTTCACCTTACAGGTAACTATCATTAGTGTATGTATATGATTCTGTATTTAAAATAGAATTTAAAATAAGTAATTGGCCTGGATAAGTCCTTTTTTATAGGGTGTCTTAAAAATTTGCCACCTACCTCCTGCATCAAACTATGACAACTATTGGCCTGTTCAGAAGGTGAGTTAATTCTTCCCCCTCAATTTAATCTAATATCCAGAAAAGCCCCTTTTATCTCCATGATTTTTGCAATTTTAGTATTCTTATGCTCAAGTTTGGCTTTGTTTAGATTCCTTTGAGGGGCACGCCGCACCAAGTTACGTACTATGCTGAGAAGAATCTCTATTCAATTATTGTATCCGTTCCTGTAAGTAATCATGTGCACGTAAATATGGATATTTCAGATTTGGCACTCACCTGATACTCCATGTGACTCTCCATGTGACTATGGTGAATTCTTCTATGTTGTCGATATCTTGGGAAATTAATTTGTCGTGGACCTTTTCACCGAACCCCTACTTTCTTATGCATAAATTCCTGCCAAGAATCTTGCCTTGGTGGGTGGACTGTTTGTAAAGATTTCTTATTTTTGTCTGTTTCCCAGCTTTTGCATCTATGTTTATTTCACTGTTATACCTTTTCTTTGCTTTGTAGTAATGCTTTTCTGTTGTAGTTTTACTTGTCTAACAATTATACTAACAAAGTAACTTACGTATTTCCTAGTGCTAAATTTAATTTACTTCATTTGATTTATTTATTTATTGTTGATGTTAAAATTCAATTTGTGTTCCTATTGCCACAGGTTGTCAAGTCATTGAATCAAGTTGTTTCATCTTTGGTTGACCAAGAAGCTGGTCCTCAGATCGAGCATGATAACTCAAGCTCTGATGACATGCAGAGAACCTATACAATAGATGAGTTTGAAGTACGAATTGCAGAACCTAAAAACTCTGGGTGGGAATCAAAGGCTACTATTCCAATGCAAACTTCTGAAAATGCACTCACCGTGCGCATGGTTACCCTGTTTGTGAGTTTGAGATCTCTCCTTTTCATCATATTTGCAAATCCTCTTGGTTTATTTGTTGTTAGTAAGGTACTAGCTTTCAGATCCTCCCATGGCTCTACAGCACTGAATTTTGGGATCCTTTTTATATCATTATAGCACTAAATTGTACTTTTCACTCCTATTTGTTATATTTACTTGGGACTTGTATTTCATATTCCCCTATCAGAATACCACAACAAAAGAAAGTGAAACACTCTTGGCTATTGGGACAGCTTACGTGCAAGGAGAGGATGTTGCTGCACGAGGACGTGTGCTTCTGTTTTCTATTGGAAAAAATACTGATAATTCTCAAGTTTTGGTATGATTTCAACTTCCATCGTTATATTGCATTGGGTAGAATGTCTTTTAGAGGCACTTGATTCTGCATTACAATGAATCCAGTGGAATTGCTAATTCTGTTCTCTCTATATACACAGGTTTCAGAGGTTTATTCCAAGGAATTGAAGGGAGCAATCTCTGCTTTAGCCTCCCTTCAAGGTCATTTGCTGATAGCTTCTGGTCCCAAAATCATCTTACACAAATGGACTGGTTCAGAGTTGAATGGTGTGGCATTCTATGATGCTCCCCCTCTTTATGTTGTGAGCTTGAATATTGTATGTATTTCCTTTTCCCCTTTTGGTTTACAAAATTTCCTTCTACCTGTTGTTATGATATTTAGTCCATTGCTTTAAGATTTTGATATGCTTTGTCAAGATCTCAGTGTTCTTTTTTATTGTGTGGAAGAAGGCAGAAAATGATAAAAAGAAAGATTTTATTCTGAAAGAGAACGTGGAATTATGATTTATCATACATTATATTACTATGCCCATTTTAAAGGTATTATGGGAGTCATACCATTCTCAGCTTGGCCAAATGAGTAACATTCATTTGCTGGGTAGGCTGTCATAGTTAGAATTCTCTGACATCATCGAATGTCATCTCATATTCAGAGCTTTAGGCCCTGCATGAACTCCTTGCATGCAGGATGTCATGCCTCCTTGCCTTTCTTTCATTCTTGCTGCTTCATACATCAAATGCTTTCTCATCTTGTTTACTTGATATGATATTTCATGGGCAACGACATCATAACCTTTAGAGATTGTGTTCTAGGTTTCATCCTTGTCTAGAATGAGTAAATCAAGAACTTTGCTATGCTCCTTTCTAAGGTTCTATTTTCCTTGAATTTTGGCCCCTGTTTATCCTTTGTCAATCACTATAAACTTTGCAATGAGTGCAAGTTTCCTTTGTTCCTATGTTTGGCTTATGTAACACATTTACAGTTTGTTCCTATGTTTGGCTTATGTAACACGTTTACAGCTTGCTTATGTTTTCTACATTGCAAAACCCATGCTTGGATATTTCTAGATCACAAAGCCCATCCTTGGATATTTCTTTCTTTGGATTCTTGTTAGTGCAAGACAAACTCACTGGATTCACCAATTCATAAATGTTTGACCAAATTTGCTGATGATTGTTCTTGACCAATGCATTACCGATTTCAACATGGAACAAAAAATTTTATTTCTTAATCCATTTTTTTAATCTTTGCTAACATAATATTTCAAATTAAGTTTATGTTACATCTGGCTTCTTCATTGGCATTTTCTAAACGTGGTTTTGGTGACCTTATGTTCTCAGGTCAAAAATTTTATACTGCTAGGTGATATTCACAAGAGCATATACTTTCTGAGTTGGAAAGAACAAGGTGCTCAGTTGAGCTTGCTGGCCAAAGATTTTGGCACACTTGATTGTTATGCTACAGAATTCTTGATTGATGGGACTACCCTGAGTCTCGTAGTCTCTGATGCTCAGAAGAACATTCAGGTATCTTTTTAATCACTTATAACTTTTACTGTTGGCAATAACTTGTACATGAAGAAATTCTTTTTTGCTGAATCGCACCACAGAATAGATGAATCAAGCTATCTTGAAACAGAACAAAAGGCAATCAAAGGAAAAAAAGAATCAAACCTTGTATAGATATGAGAGCTCACCCTGATTCACTATATAATGTAATAAGTCTCTACCGGCACCTTAATCGGCCCCATCAATGAGTTCTGGAATTTGCATGAGAGGAAGCCATGTTGAATGACACACAAGCTGTAATTTCTAAGGGACAAGATAGTCACTAATGAATGAAAACCCAAGTCAGTATGGTCATCGCAAGTTAACTTCCATCAGACGCATGCACTGGATAATGATGCCATTCCAGGCATTGTGGATTCTGGTAATTGATGTAGTCATTGACTCTTAGATCATTGGTGCAGTTAGCTATTCCTGAGAACACAAATTTTGTGCATGGCAGCTTTGTTTCACTGCTTTTCTTCTCAATTTGTTAATGAGGCATATTCTTAATGTTACCTGATTCATGATCTGCAACTGCCAGCATGGGGTGTTAATGTTTGGAATCATCCTTTTCATATACCTGTCCTTGCGACAGGTCAGTACTCAATAATAAGAGTGTTTTTGCTTCGGAAGATGAGGAACAAGTTCTTGCAAGGAATTACTGTTCTTTGGAAGGGATGTGTTTTCCTTGTTTCAGTAGAAGTGTGCTTTCTACAAAACAAAAGATGTACTATCTGACATCCTAGACTAAGACTAAAAGGTTCTATCTGCTTGGGAAACATGTTTCTTTGAATAAAAATACTGCCTTTTTTTTCCATTTTTTCCGGTATGGAAATCTATGTACCTTTCTTGTGCAATGCAGATTTTCTATTATGCACCGAAGATGCTGGAAAGTTGGAAAGGGCAAAAGCTTCTATCCAGAGCAGAGTTTCATGTGGGCGCCCACGTGACCAAGTTCTTTCGCCTGCAAATGCTCCCTACTTCCTCTGATCGAAGCAATGTAGCTCCAGGCTCTGATAAAACTAACAGATTTGCCCTTCTATTTGGTACTTTGGATGGGAGCATTGGCTGCATTGCGCCTCTTGATGAGCTCACATTTCGCCGGCTTCAGACACTACAGAGGAAGTTAGTGGATTCTGTTCCCCATGTCTGTGGTCTGAATCCCAGAGCTTTCCGACAGTTCCATTCAAATGGAAAGGCACATCGACCTGGCCCTGATAACATGGTAGACTGTGAGCTTCTGTCCTAGTAAGTGAACCTTTTATCTCTTAAATTCATCTTATTGAGCATAGAACTAACGATCTTGTGAATATTACCCACTTCATATCATTTGTAATATTTTTATTCTTTTTCTATAAAATGATTGAGTGGTCCTCTCTGATTGTATCACCGAGATTCTTTCTCATTGCACATATTAAACTGCCATGACTATTGATGAAATTCTATCAAATAGAGCTCTATTCCTTAAGGATAGGCCGTTAAGAACATGTTGCAAATGAGCATATGGATGAATTTTGATCTTGAAATGGATCATCATCTTCATCATCATCATCAAAAGTTGTTTCCTCAAGTGTGACCAGCTAAGATCTTGAAATGGATGAGCGAAAAAAATAAGAAGTAATGGCATTAGACATGAAAAGAGTTTGAGAGAATCGAATGGTTGTCATTAATAGGTGATATGCCAACAGAAAATAGGCATAGTTGGTCCTGTCATGTGTATTAAAGGCAAGAAACAACACAATGAGTTTAAGTTAAGAGGACACGAGAAAGGGGAAGTAAATGGATGTTAGCAAAATCATGATGATGCATTGCAGGTTAACTCCAATTAATTGGAAACGGCTGATGATAGTGTTGATTTAACTGTGCCGATGTGTAGCACATGGATGATATCTAACTTGTTGATAATTTATTGAAGATACACAAATTTCCAATTCATTTTACCATTTCACTAATAATTACATTATTGTTCTTGGATATTGTATTCTTTTCAGCAAAATAACTAAACAATCACAGAGCAAAAGGTTTAGCATGTTTCCATAACCTTGGAATGGATGGTTTACGTGTTAGTACCATCTGGAAAAGCCAAGGTGATGAATTGATGTGGTTCACATCTCTAGAAGACAAGTTGGTTGAACATCTAGAGTTCTGTGACACTTTTAGAAATAAATCAGTTAATAACGTCACAAGTTGGACATTGATGTGGCACATGCCATTTGAATGGCTGATAAACTGTGCTAGTTGTTGCCAAGTGTTTGCTTGAATTTTCTTGCCATCTTCCTGATTTTCTCAATTTCATCAGTGATTTTCCAAATGCAAAATAAAATTGTTATCATGTCAAAGATACTATAATTTTCATTGGTTTTCTGATGTATAAATGAGTCACATAATCATGATTCACAATGGTCAACCATATCAATTTTGGCGTGTCAGATCTTTATTCTATAATTGCATTTTCTTTTGAATGACTCAATGGTAAACTATATTGATCTTTGAATTTGTGCTACAATTGTTTTCATGCACATTTGTGAAATGCTGATTTTGTTGTAAAGAAAATTATGCCCCTGTGGAATTGTTAATGGGTTTCACACCATTCACTAAATTTACAGGATCATATTTACCATAGTGCCTTGGATTATTTTGGCTCAGTGTACTTTTTTGTTAATTGATGATATCAGTTTACTGCATGCAGTAAATATTTTGGGTGATCCTTCCCCAGTTCTTTTCTTTTGCCATTATGAAATACTTGAAATACTCTACCCATTTCTAATCTCTGCTTTGATTCCTTTCACAGCTATGAAATGTTGCCTTTAGAGGAACAGCTGGAAATTGCTCATCAAATTGGGACAACCCGTGCACAAATCCTGTCCAACCTTAATGACCTTTCTCTTGGCACAAGCTTTTTGTGACATATTCATTTGCAGCTTTTAGGAAGCTTCAAAACTTTTGAGCTAGTTCAGGAAAAGGTCCCCGAAAGCTCCCCAGTGGAGGATGTCAAGAAGCTAAATTTGAATGAAGGTCAATCAGTCTCTATATGGTCATCCAAGTTCCAAGTTCTTACACCAAAGTTGCTGAATGTATGGAGGCTGGACACTTTGGGGCTTGAAAGAACTTGCTATCACAGCAGCCAGTTTGGGTTGGCAGTGTGTGGGAGCTCACATGGAATGAGATTCCCTATATCAATGACTGCCCATTTGTTGTATTCGAATGTACAAAGCTCGCTGAGCGTTGGTTCTAGCTACTCAGCTTGCTAATGGTGCATCGCCACATGCATTGTTGTGGCTGCATCAACAACGTTCACAACTTGAGAAATTTCATGGTTCTGCTTGCAGACAGATCTGAAATTCAAGTGTATCATTCTAGCCCATACACTTCATATCACTTACCACCTGGAGATGTCATAAACAGTGCCTACATTGCATAGCAGTTGTTAAATCTATGAAGAAGCATTGTGATGCAAATTTTCATGCTGACTATTGCTCTTTGCAGCCAATCAATTTTTATTTTGAGCATGTGCGTTCTGCAATATCGTCACTATTTTGACCAGAATAGATTTTCTGTGGCCACTTGTGTGCGGCTTGATTGATTGAAATGTGGCTAATGTAAGCATGTAAAATTTGCACCACCTTACCATTTGCACCAATCTGGCTGTGTTTGACTACATTTCAAAGGACCGGTAAAATACTGGAAAAGAATCCCGAGCTGTCATATCTTTGATTGAAATTCCTGTCGTCTGTTTCAGCAAAACACTTCAAAAGATGGTCGAATATATGAAAGTTCTTCCTGGTTCCATGCCAGAGTGGTTCTTTCAAAAGATGTAAGAATCTGAAACAAGAATTTCTCGGTTTTCAACTTGCTTTTTATGTAGAAACGGATGTTTGTACACTGATCTAATCACAATAGCCTGAGCTACGATTGCAACTGTCGACGTTTTGCGGCGGGCCAGCTCCCAAAGTGCACCAATCACCTTTCCATGAGTCCATCAGATTGCATGTATATTCCTCTTATTGACCAGCATAACTATTATGATGGGTGTGAGTCTTAACAATCTAATCCAATCTAGCCGTTGCATCCATTGTGTTTGTGGAATCTTCTGAATCCTTTTCTTCGTCATAACTCGACTGCACTTTTGGCAGAAACATTCAAAGCTCGTGTATGAGTCAACCAGGCTAAACTACGACCTTTGGGTGGTGGGTGGTTCACATGATATCTGATATTATAATCCGTATTATGAGCTTGTAATACGGCAACAGTAGCGGCGTGAAAGGAAATGGGTTGATTGTGTTGGAATCAAGCCTAGTAGATTTTGCGCAGGGTTAGGAGACACGGGATGGGCATGCCAGGCAGGCGCATGTGTGTTCCTGTGTTAGGACGCGCGTGTGGCGGGGTTGGAATGATGCGGTCTTCCACGCAGATAGAATGATGATTTGCACGTGCACACGGGAGTGGTAGAAGAGGGAGTGAAGGAGCATCTTCGAGGTTGTAGTGTTGATTGGGACCATCCTTTCGGGGCCTGTCCACGTAAAGTGGAACACGTTGCTCCGTTTTTGCAAGACGAGAAGGAAGCATCTAGAGCCTGGGGTGATGGATGTCTCCTCTCCATGCCTACCACTCCCGTCATGCTTATCCCGATATACCCCTCTATGCTTTCTTCACCCCTTTCCTAATACCGCATCCACTAATAGAAAAAGATCTACTTTTTAGTTGATGTTGAGACCATCAACGGGCTGAGATCCCATGTGGACGACTTGGATCATCAAAATCTCACCCTTGGGCTTGTTGTGTAGGTCAGTAAGGTCAATAATATGTGTGAAAAGATTGTATGGTGTCAAAAAGTTACCCAAGTTTCAATCATTTGATGCGTATATGTAGTCGACTAGCAACTTAGTCGTACCCATTTTCAGAGAAGATAGGTTACAAAAAGAGTCCCACCTATTGAGCGGTTTGGATGATCTCTGCGAGTGGTAAGAGTGGAAGAATTGATGGGAAGTGATTAGTGACAATTAGAAGCAAATGCCTACTCTGATTTGGAACAAACTAGTGGGATACGAGTCATGCCCAAACGTCCCCATCAAGTGGAGGTGAGTGGAAGTGAGCTAGCAAAGAGGCAGCCATTATTCCCCGTCTTTTGACATTAGAAAGTAACTGTCCCTCATTGCTCCACGGGGATTGAAAGTCTAAAAGAGCGGTTCTAGTCATGCCTGGCCCATCTTCTCTTGCCAAAACTGGCTACGTGGAGTTCTTAAATCCCAAACAAGCTGGCGAGTTCGCCCCAGTCAAGCATTAGGTTGCATACGCCGCACGAAAAATCCCTGCCTAGGTTGGTGGCTTCTCTCACCATCAACTGCTACTGTGTGGCCAACCTCCCGGCGAGTGGGGGCTTGATTGACGGGTGTGGAGATGTCACTCGTGGCTAGTGTCATTAATAGTCTTTGTTCAGGCTGCGTTGAGATGTTTAAGTTTCATTCATGTGATATAGGTGATGATGGAAATGAGAGTCATAGTATCAATGATATGAACATGGCCTTATATTGAACAGCGCCCACAATAATCCACGTTGGTTGAAATGATGGAAATCCTCCTCGGGTGGTATTTTCCTCGCAGTAGGTGATGACCCAAAATAGTTTTTGTTTTTTTTTCCTTTTTTCTTTTGTTCTCCTCTTCTGCCTTGCAGAGGCAAGCACTTTGTAAGGAGGAGCCCTTTAGAGTGCACTTTCTAAGGAGGTAGGGAGGGCGTTGTGAGTGGACGACCATCATATGGACCCTATCTCTTCTTCTTTTGTGCCTAAAGCAAAGGGCATTTTGACTTGCTATCACCGTAGTTTGACTTCATTCAGCACCTTCAGTTTTCAAAGGTAGAAAAGCCTCCACGCTCTGGCTGACTCCTGTACTTCCTACACAGGCCGCACAACTAAAGCTCTAAAAATGGTTAACTACATGTCAGATTGATAAAAAATTGAAGCCATGTTAACATGATAAATTGTCTCATATCTTTTAGGGCATCTTAGGTTAGTTGAGATGGCCTATTTATCCATCTCCTTGAGGCTCATTACTAGATGGAGTGGTTTAATTCAAAGTGAAATTAAACATCAGATGATGACAGTTTCCTTTGGAATGTTTCGCATACAACTGTGACTGCGTGTGCAGCTGGGATGGAAGAGTCCCCCTCTTTTGTATGGTTCTAGAAATGAGTTTATGACTAGCTATACGTCAGCATAAAATGAAGATGCAATGCAAAGAAGCTGATTTTTCAAATCATTTTATTGGAGCTAGACATGATACTATCAGAAATTTCAACATGGGAGTGTTGGTTGCTGCCAGTGGAGTGGAACTAAACCAGCTTTCACTCATTTTCCTTCTTATATATTATTGGATTTTTAGTATCCTAATCATAGTGGGGCCACGCAAAGGCATCATTGTCTATGAATGCACATTACCCGCGAGAGACGAGAAACCCAATAATTCATCTGCCACTTAAACCATGTGATTGGAAGTATTTTGGCCTCCAAGAATCTTATGCCTTAGTCAAGGCTCTTGCTAATTGGGGTTGGGGAAAGCTACAAACTACGCGTGCTAGAATACACACGCAAGAGGATGGCGGACGTCAGCTTCTTGGTGCTGCTACAGCTAAGGGAATTGAATATGTGACTGATATTGGGTCCCAGGTATATATTACCCCAAATCATCATTTTCAATCGATTGAAATGTGATTGATATATGCTGGGTCCCACGTATTAAGCTACCCAATCCTTTCACAAACTGAATCCATGCCGTGTTCAAGAGATCATTAAAATGGTGCCATAGAAATCAAGCCCCACACGATTAATAGCTTGCACGATACAGTGTTTTCTGCTGTGCTGAATCATTTTTACGTTTTTACAGGTTGATGATTGCATGTTGTCCATTAAATGTTACCCATGAAATGTCATATTATCCCAGTATTATGGGTAATATCAGAGGTATCATTTCACTGACAGCAACTTGCAATACAATTACTTACGGATTAATTCCACGTTGCTTTCATTTGGGGAGTCTAAAGTTTTGACATTAACCCTTATTTAAAGGTACGTTTATTCGCCTAATTTATTCTACATTTTTGAAATTTAAATATATTCTTCAAAAAATACATTTATCTTATCTTTATTTATCACTTTGTTGTTATCGTTTTTACTCCTATTAAAAAGTCAGATTGCTATAAGATTATTAAAATAGTTAAAATATGACATCAATAGATAGTTAAAATATTGCATTAATATTAGAAATTTGCAAAGAAATGACTATCATGCTCCCCTTCTATTT
>JAYJMB010001474.1:0-16587 GCA_036873735.1 Pouteria campechiana
CTTTTTCACTTAAATGATTTATTTAATACACTTTAGTGTACCCCAAACCTCATCCTCATGTTTATATTAATAATCCACTCAATTTCATAACTTTTTCATGATAATTATCTCAAAAATTTAATTATACAATCTGTCCACCAGGCAAAAATTATCGAAACTTTACAATAACAAAAATTTACATTTTTGAAATTTTTCAGGGCCATACACATTAATACACTCATGCTCACATAATTGGGATTTCTCTATCCCCAATAACTTACATACTAATAATCAGATGTTTGAGACATAACTAATCTCAACAATTTTCTTATGATATACATTTATTACAACCACCATTCATGAGATTTCCAAAATCCCCATCGATATATATATATATATATATATATGCTTGTAATCAAATGAATACAAATGAAGAGATATTCACTATCCCCTCCAATAACATATTTGAAAGTTACCCTACTTACCTTGAGTGAATCATTATACACTCTTTAAACTCCATGCCTTTTCATCCTTCTCGGATCATCCAGTATAGAGCAACAATCTTATTTATTTACAAGACAACTTGGCTAGTTCATATCAAACCAATAGATTAATCTTTTTACACATCACTAATCAAACATTTATTCATTGTTAATTATTTCCTTAGGCATGCAAGTCATGTATTACATACATTTCATTAATACTCCTTTCATCATCAACCTTAGGTTGCTTTATGCCTAGTCACTCATATGGTTTTTCTCTTGGAAGCATTTCATCACATAGGTTATAAGTATTGTTTACTTCTTAATGATTCAACATGGGTAATTAAGGAAATCCACACTCATCCTTTTGTAATTATTTGATAATTCAATATACAAATGATTTAATGTCTCACAGGCAAGTTGTTCTATAACATGAGATTAGGGTTTTCATTCCCCAATATTAAATTTACCTTAATAACATGCTCATCATGCTTATAACTCAATTAAACCAAGTATAATTATATTTTTCTGCAAAACCCCCATGTTTACTATTGTCTAGTTACTATTTATAGCAATACACATGCATAATCACCTTTAATCCACTCCAAATCATGCCACAACCATTGTAATAAAGTTATTAATCAAATCCCCGTATCAATTACATGGTTCAATAACACTTTTGCCCCTAAGGTTAGTTCATAGATGGGGATAATGCATAATCATGGTTTTTCATGCTCAAACAAGCCCTAAAACATTATTAAGCATGAATTATTCATTTTCTCCAGGCTTATTACACAATATCATAAAATTTTCCAAATTCTACTATTCACCAAAAATCCTAATTGAGTTTAAACCAACATTTTAGTTGGGGAAAGGCAATTTAACAAAGCCAAAACATTTTAATCTAGGAATTAATCATTTTACCCCAAAATTTTAGTCTCAATTCCACTATTTCCCCAAATTTCACTGTCCATCTTCCCTAAAACCTTAGTTAACATAAAATTCTAATTTTTGGATAGGAAAAAGTGATTTACCTTGATATTCAGGCATGACTTCCTTCCACGAACAAGAATCCAAGCTCAAATCCTCCAAATCTTTCATCTAATCGCTGAAAACCAAATTTCTTCCATCTCCCACTATCCAAGTTACGAAAACTTGGGTTTGAATACAAAAATGATGGGTTTTCAATTATAAACACATGAATTCCTAGCTAAATGACATGAAAAAGGGTGGAATAATGGGTCTTGGGCATGGGGAGAAAGAAAATGAAATGAGGAAGGAAAGAAACAGAACAATATGGCCAAAAAATCAGGCCACCCATTTTTATCCATCGACCGGCACTGGCAGCGCCAATCTGGAACTTCAACACCCATCCGTCTGCCCACCACCCTAGCTCCCATCTACTTCGGCGCAGCTGGT
The DNA here is from genome assembly GCA_036873735.1 of Pouteria campechiana. Classification (NCBI taxonomy): domain Eukaryota; kingdom Viridiplantae; phylum Streptophyta; class Magnoliopsida; order Ericales; family Sapotaceae; genus Pouteria; species Pouteria campechiana. Next base: position 1,881 of record JAYJMB010001474.1, read on the forward strand.
ACCAGTTCACTGGCTCCTTTTATTTTGCAATTTTCTCCCTCTTTTTTGCCATATTTTGCTCATATATTTAAACCATAATAGTTTTTCATATTTTCTAACATTAAAATAGATATTTAATCATCTTTTTATGCATCATCAAAATGTAAAAATTTTCTCATATAAATTTAAATTATGTCCAATTACTTCATCATATAAAATACAACTTTACATGTCAGTTCATTTTTAATCACATTGATACTAAAACCTAAAATTTAACACCCTAGGTGTTACAGTCAGCCTTCCTTACTGCACTCAGGTTTCACTATAATGTTTAGTTTTCTCAATCTCACCAATGAACTGTTACAATTATTGGTTTTCAAGCTAACCAATGAACTTATACAAGATTGGTTTCCAAGCTGACCAAGGAACTTATACATTGTTGGTTTCCAAGCTGACCGACAAATTTATACACTGTTGGTTTCCAAGCTGACCAATAAACTTATACAATCAGCAGCTCTCACTACTTGTTGAACCAAACAAATGGAAACAAAACTTGGATAGGTGAATGCCTCCAGCTAGGTTGATTTGTATAAAGAATAAATGTATAATCACTAAATGAATAAGAAAATTTAAAGCTTGTTAGAATCAAAGTCCAGAAGGTTGTTGATGATAGAATTTTGAATGTAGAGCTGCAATCAGTACATTGGAGTTGTGAAATCTTAGAAGAAAAACTTGAATAGATGTAAATGCTCTATTAATGCTCTTTCTTGTTTGATTTACTTGAATTGCTTCCTTGAATGGTTTCTCACTTATAATTTTATACTGGATTTTGAAATTTGCCCGTTGGAGAAGATTACGTTCATTAAATACAAGTGAATCATAGGGATTTCTGACTATTGCATCATTCTCTTGATTTTATATCATCTGGAATAACCATGGCTGCAATAAAGGAGAGAAGGCATCATCTGAAACTCTCATTGATTGAATTCATCCATAATTTTGCTTCATCCATAATAGTAACATCAGACTGCCTAGAGACTTCATGTGAATGATTTGGACTAGCTTCGTTTGAAATCCTTTGCTTTGTTCAAAATGATAACATTGGATAGAGATATACATGGCCATGTGAGAACTTCAACTTCATCTAAAATTAGTTTGGCATTGTCCAAAATAAAATTGCATTTGTCCGAACCTTGGCTTTGCATTCTTGGACTTATCTGTTTCAGACATAGAGACGCGTTGTAGATTGAATTTATCTGAAATCATCGTAGATCATACTGCATCATTGTTTCATACTTTATCAATGTCTGAACTTGGTGTTGGTTCCCTTAATGGTGTTAGATTGGCTTAACCTAAGAGGGGAGGGGTGAATTAGGTTTACGAAAATTTCTTGCTTAACCTTAGATTAATCAAATTCCCTCTTTTGCTTGTGTGCACATTGAGATGAACTAAATAATAAAGTTATAAATGTGAGAAAGTAAAGCAAACATAAATGGCACACATGATATATAGTGGTTTGAGCCAACTGCTCTACTCCACTCTTCCAAAGTTCCTGGATTCCACTATATCTCTTATAATGAAATACAATAGTGCACCTTGCACTCTTCTAAGGGGCGTGAACCAATGCCACATGCACTCTTTTTGATTAACTCTAAGGGGCATAACCTTAGTACCTCTTTCACTCTTTTGGATCGGCTCCAGGGGGCACAAAACGAGTGCAACCCACACTCTTCTGGATTAGCTCCAAGGGGCATAAAGCTAGTGCACTTGCACTGTTCTAGATCATCTACACGGGGCATAAATCTAGTGAGCCTATACTCTTCTAGCTCAGCTCTAGGGGGCATAAAACTAGCGCACCTACACTTTTCTAGATTAGCTCTAGGGGGCATGAATACATAGTTAAAATAGAGAGATAAATATTACACTTTGAATGTGTTTATTGTTTTGAAGACTTGAATGTTGCTCTTTGTTGATGTAGAAATTCTTCCCTTATGTTTTGAAGGAGTAGGCCTTGAAGCGAGGATTGGAATATGAAAGCTCTTGAATTGAGTATTTGAAGGTTAATGTTTTTGGCCTGGGTTTGAAATGATCTTAAGAAGATTTTTGCTTAATCACCCACTCATTCAACTCCTTGAAATGTCCGAACCTTTCCTTTCAAATAGATCTTCAAAATCTTGAACATTCGAAGTAGATGAATAACATTGAATGTAGAAGAACATTGAGATTTGCTACCATTGAAATGTTCTTCTTCCTTAGTGGCCTTTTACTATCAGAAATGATGATTGAACGATTCTGCATACCAAAAGCAAGGATCCAGATGAAGTTTCCTACTTTGGACTGATTGACAATCACTTTTTTGTTGATTTTAGAAAAGGGCACAACTTCTAATAGTTTGCATTCTTCCGAAGTAAAATTCCAAATGAAGTTGTAGTGCAATGGATTGACTAAAATAGAGTTTTGGACAATATTCTCTTTCAAGTTAATTTTGTATGCAGTGCCTCCCTACTACCTCTTGCAAATTTTTTTTTATGTTGAATGGTCTTGGCGTTGGCAGCACCAGTGCCCACTTGTTGCCTTCATCTTGTGGGTTTGCACCCTCAAAAACTCTCTTTTCTAGTTTATTTCATCACTCTAAATTTGATCTCCTTGATTTAACTCTTTATTTATGCATTTACCTTGTCAACATGAAACACCGATATATCAAGTATAGCAACTATGAAAATATAAATCTAATCTAACAACTTAATAATCAAAATAAACTTAATTAAACTAATGCATTAGCCTACTTTAATAATGCAAAAACATCACTACTTTTAGAAAATTAAAAAGACTAAAAAATAATAGCTTGGGTTGCCTCCCAAGAAATGCTTTATTTAACGTCTAAGCAAGATGAACTCCCTTTTTCTACAAATTTTCAACACTTCATTCTGCTGCAATTTCTTTAGCTTGCTCTGGTTGGCTAGGCAACTTTTCAGGTTTGTGACCTTGTACTACTTTTGTAATTTGTCTTAACTGAGTTTCCATCTTTTTCATGGATGCGTCCATGTTATGGAACTTGGAATCAATGTTTTGGAATTTGGTTGAATGATTTTGGAGCTTGGTTTGTGTTGCTTGCATGAAAGTCTATAGTATTTCTTCAAGTGTAGGCTTTTTCGATTGAGGTTGAAATGAGGTTCCCATTTGATTTTGATTTCTTTCATTATTCCAAGAGAAGTTAGGATGATTCCTCCAACTAAGATTGTAGGTGTTTGAGCATGGATCATTCCGTTGCCTCTAGTTGTAGAAGTTCATTGCATTGGCCTGCTCAGCATCACCTACAAAATATTCATTCAAAGGGCAAATATTAGGTGAATGTCCTGAATTACCATAAAGAGAACAAACCTCTATATGAGCAGGTAATGGTTGGTTCAATTTCACCATCATTGAGCACATTGCCTTTATCTGCTTAGCCATCTCTGACATCTGCATGGATAGATCAGAATTAGTATTTACTTGATAAAGTCTCCTAGATCTACCTCTTACACTCTTTTGTTCAGAATTTGCTCCCAACATCTCACAAAGTTCATAAGTTTCTTCTGGAGTCTTCTCTCTCACGGCATCACTTGTAGTATTATCAACCATGGCTTGGCATGGTTGTCTCAATCTACCATAGAAAAATTAGTTAAGTTACTCAAGTGGATATCTATGATGAGGGCATTGAACCAAAATTGCTTTAAACCTTTCCCGTGCTTCATGGAAAGCTTCTCTATCCATCTTAGCAAAAGTAGCTATTTTGCTTCTCAATTCAGCAATTTTTGCATGAGAGTAAAATTTTTCAATGAACTTATTGTCAATTGCTCCCCAAGTTATCAATGAGCCAGGAGCTACTAGTGTATGGGAAGCATCTCATATGTAGCTGATCTTCAGTTAGCCCCTACAATGGAAATGTTTGGATGGTTGTATAGAAATCACGCATAAAAGTCAATGGATCCTTTGAAGCTAACCCATGGAAAGATAGAAGCATATTAAAGTGAATATGTTACAAGGATTAATTTCTAGCATTCTTATCTAACAAATACATGAAGGTGAAATCCCTATAGTAGGGCATGCCAACTCTTTCATTAATTGTTCAGCATGTTAAGCCTATTGCACTTGTTGCACTGGTTGAACCACTCAGATTTCCTCATTATCAGCCATGTTTACTTTTTCTCCTTTGCTTAAAATCTTTGTTTCAATTTCCACTTTGTTAGCATAATTATTTAATGGAAATAGACTAGGGTTCAGAGATATCCTTTTGTGCATTCATAATACTGCAACAAAAAGAAATAAATAATTAAAAATAATCTTATATACAATTATACACAAAAATGAAAAGAACGAGTGTAACTATTCTTAAGCAAATCAGTTTGGAACCATTCCCCCGCAATTGCGTCAAAAACTTGATAGTTCAAATTATAATTCCTTGAAAGTGTATGAACATATAGCAATATAATATGTAATGCAAAGGTCAATCCCATAGAGAACGACAAACTAGCTTAATTAATCTTAGTTACTAAGTATACAACTAAATAGTATTGGAATAAGGTTTGGTATAATTTTTGGAAACTTAATAGAATAAAAGTAAATAATTAGCTAAAGATAGTTTAGAGAGATTAATAAGATTAGAGAGATTAATAAGATGAAGAAGTCTAGGGATTCGATTTCACCATAAGATTATACCCCTTTACCAATGGAATGTGAGATTTAATGCCTCACTTGAGTTCATGCTTTCAAAAGTAAGATTATTACCATTAGGTGTGCAGGTTTAAATCAAGTGTTTTTACTCTATTCAATTACCTATGGTGTGTAGCATAATTGAGGTGAAAACCCATTAAGTTCAAGAACATAAGAACCAAAATAAAATGGTTTAGCATATGGTGTGTACCTTAACCATTTATCCTTCTCATTCATGGGAGCTCATAGTTTAGTATATGGTGTGTACCTTAACCACGGTTTGATAAATAATCTAACTGATAATATTGGTGATCAAGTAAAATAAATTAAATCATTGTAAACAACATCATGAATGAAACAAGATCATTTAGCATTAATAATATCCAACAATCTATAACAAAGAGTATCAAATAGGACTACATCTTCACTTTAGAAAAAGGGGTTTAATTCATAAGAGAAATAAAATTACTCCCTAAGAAAGGATGATAATAATGAAGAACATCTTTTCTCTTTCTTCTTTCTTACTTGCAATTCCTTTTTCTTCTCCATGAGAAATCTCCTAAAAAATGGCTCTAAACACCAGAGGAAAACTCCAAAAAATGGAAGTGGGAAGAACCCTTGAAAAATCCTAAGTTTTTGCTTAAAAGCCCAAAAACACGCAATTGTGGAAAAGTTCACAAAATGGGTCTACCTCAGGCATCTGCGGTGCCGGCTTGTTGCCTAGTTCTGGTGTCAGAGTTGCCAGGTGGAGGCCGATAGCGCCGATTGTTTACCTTGGTCCGCATTGCTTTTCACTCCATCCTTGTAGCTACTTCCTTTCCAATCTTAAGCTTCTTCTTTTCTATTTTTTTTCTCTTCTTTTTCCATATTTAAGGTACCTATAAAATCCAATAAATAAGTATTAAATTCTTCTAAAAGAAACAAGGATTTGCAAATAAATAAGCTTAAACATGTGTAATATATGTGTATGAAATTCACTCATCTTATATTTATCTTTAGTACTAGTAACATTCTTTCCATTCTTTACTATAAGCCACAACTAGCAATCTATGGTAATTAGGAAATTTTGCATCTTCCATAAAAAAGTGGAAGTTTGGAAGTGGATTGTCCCTTAGTAGATTTGTTATGGACCATACTGGCCATTCGGATCTCTTCACAAGTTAATATATTGGTAATTTAATATTAACTAGTGAAACCTACTTAGATACCACTTGTTGGTCCCTAGCTAAATGGTAGCTCAAGATGGGGGAGTGAATTGAGCTTTCAAAAATTTTGGCCAATAACTTGAGAAATGTACTTAAAATAAAGGGAAGTAAATTTCATGGCATAAGTACATAAGATTTTATAGTAGTTTGGCCCTTCCTAGGTTACACATTGGTTTTTTGAGCTCACTAACTAACTTGATGATTTTCAGAGTTCACCAACTAACTCGTACTTTACCAAGTCCTTCTACTTGCTTTTCTCAATACATAAACAATAAGGACGCTACTTGCTTTAACAAATACTAAAAGAAAATGTATAGATTAGTGCCTTTTACTGAGAAAAATTTGTACAAAAATTAAAAGCTTAAATAAATGAACAAAGTAAGTAATAAGGACGTATGCATCTAACTCCTTGAAAGTGAAGCAGATCTGGCTTTGAATGCTGTGACAATGTTGAAGTAATTGGAGTTGAATAAGATGTTGAATGCTCTTGTCAACGCTTGAGTTATAAATTTCTCATTTTCTTTATCTTTTTGTTGTTTTGTGTATTGCTTTAATCATCCTTTTATAAGCTATGAAGAATATTATAGTCATTGCATCTTTTTGCCAATTTTCAAGGGTTTGGTAAATTTGGTATGACTTTCTACATTTTGTCTAGCTATAGAACTTTTGAGATAAGTCTTCAAAAATTTTGACATTGTCTTATTATTAGTTACCATTATATATGCCTTTTATTGGAGTTTCTAAAGTACCTCTTTAGAATTTTTGAATTAAGATTAGGTTTCAAATGCAGTAAATGGTCATATTTTAGTTTCTAAAGATCTTCTGAAGGTTGAATTCAACCTTTGATACTATGATGCCATGCCTTTCGAGGCATCACCTTGGTCATTTGCCTTTGTTTTCATAATAACTTCCTCACTTTTAGGGTGGGGGTGCTCAGATCACATTTTTTCATACGTCTACTTTTCATTATTTTTTTATAATTTTTCTATTTTTAAGGGAATATTTTGCCATTATTTCGATAGAGTCTGCCCTGAATTATTAAGATCCAAAACCTATACAATCATCATTACAGATCTAAAATACATTTATCAAATGAACTTCTAATATTAATACTCGCAAATTCTAAACCTGTACAATTTCCAGTCATATATAAAATTAAAATTTCAATAATTATCACCATTTTGTCATAATTGACTTCACTAGCCTAACTCACTCATAACCCAGAACCTATATCACACCATGATGGCAATACACTATAGGGAAACTATATCATGCTATCACAATAGTATACATCCTTTAGTAAGACATGTCAATACTTCACTTTTACATCATTTATAAATTTATACGATTATACAAATTCACATTAATATAATTATACAATGGGATTCCAATCCCAACATTAAATCATACCATCCAAAGGTCTTCAGTCTTTCTTATAAATCATTTTCTTGATCTGTCAACTAAAAATTTAAATAAGAAGGTGTGAGTCTGGGCAACTTAGTAAGTAGGCATATTAAATTATGTATAAATCAATAATCAAGCATGCACATGTTCATATGATATTCAAAACATGTATAATTTCCTATTCCAATATAACAAGCATTTACATTTATCCAATAAAATGCACAACACTCTTTATAATGGGATGCTCATCATCCCCATTAATCCATATATTCTTATGACACAATGATTTCATTCTTATTTACCAACACAAGATAATTTCTATCCCAAATAGTTATCAAATATACAACTCTATCATATGATCACTTTATTCATGTAAACACATTAATGACAAAAACATATCTCTTAATCCAAACATAAGCGTTCACAATAGATGAGATATCTACTATCCCAAACAAAACATACAAGCACAAATTTAAACAAATGGGCAATTCCCATGCAATCAAACAAAAAAGGGGCCTACTTACCTACTGTACCAATCACCATATTTTCCTCAAGCTCCCTAACTTTTCATCATTCTTAGATGATCTTGTACAAAGGAATAATCTCATTCATTTACAAATATAATTCAAGCTGATTCCTTTCAAACCAATGAATTAGATACTAGGATTGATTTATTGCTAAACCCATAAATTTCCCAAATCCATAATTGTATACTCATCAATATACAATCAAAAGCCAACATATTCAACATCTAGGTAACCTTTACGATATGCCAATTAAACTCTAAGTACATCCTAATTCACTACCATTCCAATGTCATATCCAAAATAATTTCTTATTGAAGCTTTTCAACAATTATGTACTAATATTTGTAATTTCATGATTCCACATTCTTAAATCATCTCAAAAACATCATAATCAACTAATTAAGCCTTTCCCCATAGCAATTACTTCTAGATCATAATTTTTCCCCAATTAACAACATACACAAAATCCTAACCAACATGAACCATCATGTTTTATGTCCAATCAAGTTCAAAATAGTTAATTCATGCTTTAATCATTCCTCCCATCATTATTATACATAAACCACAAAATTTTCCAATTTTCCTCTATTCATGGCTAATATGAAACCCTAGCTTAGTAAAATCATAATTTCTTATGCCCAAATCATGACAAGATCATTACAAAACATATACCAACTAATTCTCCCTACAAAATTTATGTCAATTTCATCATTTCCCAAAAAGTGCACTATTCATAGAAACCCTAATAAACATAAAACCCAAATTCATATGGGAAAAAGCATCTTACATATCCAAATGTGGCTTCCACCCATAAAATCGAATCCAAGTTCAAGACACCAAGAAGCTTCCTCCAATTGTCAAAAAAATAACCCAGACTATCTTCCATTTCCTGTCATCCAAAAGGTTAAAAGTTGGGTGTAGGAGCATAGGTGAAAGATTACATACTTAAACCATGATTTTTCCTAGTTAATTTCATATAAAATGAGGCATAACTAAGCTAGGGCCTGGAGTTTGGGGTGCGGGGAAGAAGAACACAACGGGTTTTGAAAAATGGCATAGAAACCCCCTTTAAAAAGTCAAATTTTTTAGTACTCCGGTGCATCACCAGACTGATGCCTTTGCATCATCGGACTGATGCCGCAACATTAAAAACCTAAGTTGTAGCATCAACTCATTGATTACATGAAAAAAATTAGCTTTTTCAAGTGATGCCGCAACATCAAAATCCAGTGTCGCAACATCTTATATTAGTGTCATGGCATCCTCTTTGCTGGATGCCTTGAAAAATCACATTTTTGAAGTGATGCCGCAATGTCAAATTCTGATGCCACGACATCCATTTGCCGGATGCGCAACCTAACAACTGACACTACTATGGTATTTTGAGCATATCTTTTACAAAAGATATAAAAATGACATGATTTTTGAGGCATTGAAAATACAACTTCAAGGGATATAATTTTTATGTTAACTAATTTTCAAAATCAGCCCCCATATATGTCAAAAATTTAAATAAAGTGACTTGATTCGGTAATTTTGGTACTTTTTACCCATATAGAGAAGTTTCCGTGCATTGATCATAACTTCCTTATCCAATATCCAAATTAGGTGATTTATAATGGGTTAAAAAGATAATTTCATGATCTACAACCCTTATGTTGACAATATTTTTAAATTATTTCATTATCCATGTCAACAATTGATCACAAATGACCCTTTTTTAAATTTAGTATTTTCTTAATAAAATCTTGTGCTCCTTTGGTTTTTCTCCATTTTTCCTTTGTTTTCTTCATATATTTAATCCCTCCTTAATCATAACATATGGACATAACAATATCACATTAAAATGAATAATAATATCCTCAAATAATTAGATCAAATCACATTTTAATCAGCCCATTCACATGTATATCCAACTTCCACCACAATAGTTCCACACTTATACGTAAGTAATAGCTTAATACTTTTCAAAATTCTTAATCAGTTCACATTCATCATAACCTTAGCAATATTTCACAACACTTTCCATACTTCAATGCCCCGAGCGTTACAAACTACTCCCCTTACAAAAAGTTTCAACCTCAAAACTTTAAACATCGTTTATTTCTCGTCATTTTTCCCAAATTTGCAATTCTATTCAAATAGTGTGGATCCATATCTATAGGATACCCCATGCAAGTTGCAACTTTCTGATCATATGACTTAATCATATAATGAGTTACTTTAACTAACAATGACATAAGCTATTCAAATATCAATACAGTCATAACATATATCAATACTAATATCAATGTAACAATGTCAAACAACGACAACACTATTTCACAATCCAAACTATCCAGTTTCATTTCATACTACCATCCTCATATGTCTCATCATCCATCCATCACTAAATCGGTCACAAATATACAAATGGAACTACTATCATGTGGTTCTAATGTATCCATACTCTCATTTGCTTGCTATCAACTAATACTATCCTTAGGAGGCTATGAACCAAGTAGACTTAGCCACAAACAAAGTGGTCTCAACCACAACCAAGTGGTGATAGCCACAATCCAAGTGTACATAGCCACAACCAAATGGCATTAGCCATCAACAAAGTGGACACAGCAACTAACAAAAGGGACTCAACTATCTTACAACTTTAGTGTGTTCCAGTCCATCCCTATAATTTGGCTACAAATGTTGTAGAATCCATGATCACATGGTATTCTGCCATCATTGCAACCCAGACTTCACAAGTTCTCCATCCACACCTATGAAATTAGCAAAAGAGTCCCACACAATAGGTTGATCAGGCATCTTCACCATCACTAACGACATCATCAAGTAAAGCACTGTCATGGGCGGGGGCCCAAATATCCAAAGTAGCCATCTTAGCAGGCATATGAACCTCAAATACATATTAATCCTATTTCAAGAGGAATCCAAATACAAGCATGAACCTCAATCATGCATCCAAGCCTTAATCAAATAACCAAATATCAAATAAACAAATATCTAAAACTCAGTCAAATAATCAAATGCCCAACCTCAATCAAATAGCCAAATATCAAACTTATAAAATAACTATATGGCCTAATCTTATTCAAATAGCCAAACCCAAATCAATCCTTCACCATATTCACATTTTCATGCCATCCCGGCACCAAACAACCTCCAATTATCATATCACCATACCACCCAAATGTCTCATAGGGCATATCACACAATTTCACATTACATGTACACCATGTTACATCGATCATATATCTTAGTCAAATCAATTATTAAGTTTAATATTAATCAATTCCCAAAACTGGCATCCAAATTCAATTACATAAAAATTGTATTTCAATCTATTTTCAAATCCAAGCATTTCCAATTCTAAGTATGCATTTAATTCTTAATTAAACATCCTAGGGAATATACAAATTCATCAATCATAATTCCCATCATTTCATTGTGCTATATAGCTTATCGCCATATCATTACATTTTCACAAGTAGCCAGATGAACAATTTTCAAAATAATTACCTAAAATATAGACTTTTATCCTTTCAATTTATAACATCAACACATCACTTACAATTTCCCACATACAGTCAAGTCAAACAAATGGGATAATCGCTCTACCTAACCAATATTCATTCCATCCAATTGTTCATAAACTAAGTTATTTAATGATATATATATATGTACATTGATATATCATTATTTACAATAATCAACCATATCCACAAAACACATAAAGCAACACTCAAAATTCCTTACATACATTCAATTAAAGAATTTCAATAGCTAACAAAATTCACACAACCATTTTGATCAAAAGATGCTAATGATTCCATCACACTTCAATTAAATAGATCAAAATGAATTTAGTTTCCCATACTCATTCATGAAACTTATAGTTTCATTATTTCTAATTTCTAATACCCTGTAAAACTATAACATTTAAACATTTAACAAGATGCATATAAGCATCATCATGCTTCCCTACACTACTTTGATCATAATAATTCATATCCTCAGCTATATCCATAATCAAAGGTTGTCACAACATCATCATATTCATTACACTTCAAAATCATCTAAGTCATACCATAACCATTCATATAAGTAGCATTCATACCATATGACATTTATACCAAGATTCAAAGTGTTTCTTTTTCCTAACTCATGCCCTCAACACACTTCTAATATTCTTCCATATTTCTCACAAGATCATAAACTCTTGTTGGCATGTCATTTTCTATTTCTTTCAGACATCCAATGCAATCATGGTTCTAGGCTCATCTCTCAACTTCAACTTATCACACAGATAAGTTATTGGGCTTTGATACTATTCTGTGATGCCCTGCCTTCCAAGGCATGACCTTGGTCATTTGCCTTTGTTTTCACTACAACTTCCTCACTTTTAGGATGGGGGTGCTCGAATCCCATTTTGTTATATGCCTACTTTTCATTATTATTTTTTATTATTTTCCTATTTTTAAGGGAATAGTCTATCATAATTTTGACAGAGTTTGCCTTGAATTATTAAGATCCAAAACCTGTACAATCATTGATGAGCTTATAATATACCATGTTTTAATGCCTAAATTTATATGTTGTGGAACTACATTTGATGAAATATTATACTTAATGAAGTTATTTGGTTTTTTAGGTTAACAAATCATGTCAAAAGCAAGCTGAATGTGAAATAACACCACTTTGATGCCATTTCTGGTACTAATGTAGACTGATATAGGAAAAGTATTTAACATAAAAGTTGAAGCAGTTAAATTTATATTTCCAAAAAATCAAGAATTATCCAATTTGGAGATATTATGAAAAGTTATGGATAAAAGATTAAACACCTCTATGGGTGGATAGCAAGTTGGCGCCACTAGTGCCACTTTGAGACACTTTTCCATACATTTATAGGCGTATTTAGATGATATGATCAACATGAGAGTTGTATATCTTAAAATTTCTAATCAATACAAAAAAATCATGCAATTTTGAGTTATACAAGGAAGTTATGGTCAAAATAGTCAAAGTGTCTCTTGATGGATAGCAAATCATAGCTGTCGGAGCCCATGTTCACTCAACCTGCCCCGCTTGTCCAGCAAGTAGTGCCGGTGGTGCTGATAGTACCAGGGTACATCCATAATCTTTTGAATTACATTTTTATTAACCAAATTTCCTAATTTAAGTATTTTTTGGAAAGTTGTTTTGCTTTTATAAGGGGATTATTTTGGAGAACTTCTAAGAGGGAGTCTAGGGTTTTTCTTGGAGGCTACTTTGAGGAGATTTTGGGGAGAAAAGAAGGAGGATTCAAGAAGAGTAATGGATATTCAAGAAGGCTAATTGCAATATGATGGTCATCATTAATGGTTCAAATTATAATACCTTGCAACTGCACGATTGTATAGCAGTACAGTGTGCATGAGCAAGGGTCGATCCCATAGAGAACGACAAACTGATTTAATTAAATTAAGTTACTAACTAAAACTAACTTTGAAAAGATGTATTGTTGGTTTGAACTAATAAGAATAATAAACTAAAGAGATAATTAGAAATATAGAGCTATAAAATAATATAGGATGAATCTCAAGTGGCGAAGGTCTAGGGTTCAGATTTCACCACTTAATGACTTCCCTTGCTATTTGGATATTGGACTCAATGCTTGCTTGGGTTCCTTCTTTCTATGATATAATTATTACTGTTTGGTATGCGGGTTTAAATCAAGCACTTTCACTCGTTCCAATTACCTATGATGTGTATTGTAATTGAGGTCAAATCTCATTACGATTAAGAACTATGAACCAAGTAGAATGGTTATGCGTTTGGTGTGTGCCTTAACCTTTTAGTCTTCTCATTCAAGGAAGCTCATGGTTGTGTATTAGGTTTGCACTTTAACCATGCATAGACAATCAATAAGATTTATAAAACTGGTGATCAAGCAATCACACAAATCAAAAGATTAAAATAAAATCCATGAATAAAAACATAGACTTGCATTAAATAATTAATAATCCAAATAACAAGGTTTATAAAAAATGGCAACATCTTCACCCTAGAAAGAAAGAATTAGTTCATTAAGAAAATAAAAGATACTTCCTTCATGAAGAACATCATAGTGCAATTAGCCTTCTTGAATCCCTTTGCTCTTCTCTAATCTCCTTCTTTTCTCCTCCAAAAACCCTCTAAGTTTGCTCTCAGAAAAACCCTAGACTCCTCTCAATAGGACTCTCCAAAACTACTATGGTTTGATTAGCCGCTAGTGCCGGTGGTGCCAACATGCTGGTCATTCCGCCCTTTTGTCACTTTAGCTCTGCTCCTTCGCTACTTCGTTTCCCTTCTGCCATTGCTTTGTTGCACCATATTTGCTTGGTTTCTCTCCTTGTATCCACTCTTCCAATAACCTAAACACACCATAAAAATATGTGAAATTGACATCAAACTACTAAAAGATTGCATAGAATTAAGCTTGAAAATACAAAATACAAGTAAATAAAATTCACTCATAAATCATGAAGGGAGTATCTTTTATTTTCTTCATGAATTACTTCCTTTTTTCTAGGGTGAAGATGTAGCCCTTTTTGATGAACTTTGTTATTTGGATTATTGATTATTTAATGCAAGTCTATGTTTTTATTCATGGGGTTTTATTTCAATCATTTGATTTGTGTGATCGCCACCAATTTCATAAATCTTATTGATTATCTATGCATGGTTAAGGTGTACACCTAATGCACAACTATGAGCTTTCTTGAATGAGAAAAGTAGAAGGTTAAGGTACACACCTAACACACAACCATTTTACTTGGTTCATAGTTCTTGATCATAATGGGTTTTCACCTCAATTATGCTACACACCATAGGTAATTGGAATGAGTGAAAGTGCTTGATTTAAACCTGCACACCAAA
>JAYJMB010001475.1:0-16585 GCA_036873735.1 Pouteria campechiana
CACACACACACACACACACACACATACAAAATGCTTCGTTTAAGGTTGAAGACAATGGATTCATAAAAATTATGTTATTCAATGACTTGAGTAAATCACAAACGCTTAAAAAATTTATGAATGGATGGATGGCAACTTTCAAATGGAGTAAATCCTGTGGTTTAGACTTAAAATTTTAATTTTTGAAAAAAAAATCATCAAATAAATGGTGTGATCAATTAGATATTATAAACACAACTTTCTAAGCCTTAAACAAAGTAAGTAGGCATTTCGATATTGTAAAGATTTGGTCTTTCCTAAATCCCGATTGATGTTGACTTAGGAGCGGAAGGGAATGCGTATGCCTTAATCCATTTGAATCCAAAGAAATTAATTAGTAGAGTGGAGGGACAGACGGAACATCTACACTGTCCAACAGTTTGTTCGGCCATCGAAGCATCGGCCAACTCTTTGAAGCCCGTCCATTTCTTTTCATGTCGTATTCAGCCGCCCGATCATGCATTCAAACGGATTACATTTACCCTGCCACTGTCCACCCTCATACAATCACGGAATTGCGTAATTGGCATTTGATATTTATTAAACAGTTATTTTAAAGAGTAAGGCACAAGCGTTTGAAAATTAAAAAAGAAAATGATGTTTTAACGAAAGATGAGACAAATTGAACCGTCCAAGAAACAGGATTCACCATCCAAACAGATGGTGCAACGCCATCTGCTCTTGCCAACTGACTGACTGTTCACACTGCTGGCTGGCTGAGCCACTAAATAAAATCCACAGTCATGCTATCTTTTGACTAATGAGCATATCATCAATCAACGGTAGGTAACATCCAGAGCATCAAATCGAATTATTGGCAGGCTAGAGGTTGAAACCATATGTATTTGTATATGTATTCTTCGGAATAATGGCAGCAGATATTATTTTTTAAAAGAATATTTTTTTATGAATTGAAGGCAGAAGGATAATGACGAAGGAAAGATCCAGACCCTGTTCCGCACGCAACAAGTCGATCGTGATGGAATTTTTCAACGGGATGACATAACAACGGAGACACATACACAGAGGGGGCCGGTTTGCGACATCTAGTGCAATTAAAATAATCAATGCAGTCAGCTGTACGAGTGAGTCATGGTTGGACGGGACGATTATCAAGTCAAATGCCATAGCACGTGGTTTTGGCAAGTGCGTGTAGAACGATGAGATCCCATGCGCCATGTTGAAGCAGAGATAGCCACATGGCATGGTGCTGGCACTTCTTTCCTCTGGATGATTAAGGTTTGTTTAAATTTAGGTAATGATAACAAGGTAAGAAATAAAAAATAAAAACACAAATAAAAAATTGTTAAAAACACTTAAAATTGTCACGTAATAAAAAAAAGGTACCCAAAAGGAATGTATTTTTCCGGTCAAAAATACACCGTATGCTCTGGTTGAATGCATTATGAATGGGAGTGTATTAATAATATATTTTCTTTTGCACTTGCGACATCTTAATTATTATAATAATTCTACTTTTTTTATTTTTATGTATATTTTCAATTCTTTCTTTTATTTTTTTTATAAAAAAACCCTCTTTGCAATTCACAATGCACTCTATATAAACAAACTCTAATATATCAACAAGAATTTATAATATATATATATATATATATACACACACACAGACAAAAGATGTTTAAAACAATTAGACGGTAGCACCGTAGTTAAGCCAAAGTAATAGATACAATGAATTAGGGGGTGACTTAGGCCCAACTCCAATGATTCAACCCGCACGCGGCCGGACACACTTCTTCTCTCACATGGGAGTGGGATTTATCATGCTCAGAGGAGTGAGTGATCTCCACACCACAAATGACAAAATAAATGAGACTCAAACAGTTCATCATATGATGAATATTAGAGTGAATGTGACAATCTCCTTTTAATTGTTGCTGTTATACCCATCAACGGAGTTTTTATGACATCATCATCACGAAGACAACTTAAAGAGAATAAACCGTGGAGCAGGCATGATTTCCTGCGAGAGTATTATAGTATAGCAGTAGTTACATATTTTTCAACTGTTGCCTTGAAGCCCATGCAATATTACTGGCCGCCTGCACAGTGGTGTAAATGGCAAGGCTCGTTTTTCGTATCTAACAGATAAGCGATTACGGCAGAGGTGCATGAGATTCAACGCATTCCTAATATAAATATTTTGTGGGCTAAATTCGTCAAACAGTTTCAGCGTTATCAAATAAATTAATGAATAAATAAGAGTATGGTTAATTTCATTCATTGGCTGCGGTTCACCTGACGTGTTTGATTGCCTGATTTATTAAACAATTATCTGACAGGCTTGTGTGTGTCTGTGCGCTTGCACGTTGTGGGATGCACTATTTCCAAAGGTGAAGGAAAGAGTAGTGCAGCTATCAACGGGGCTAGGCAATGATATCAAACTCGGGAAAAGGCCATTGAAAACCGGTCCACTCGTTGTGTAATAACCTATAACAAAAATTAATGTAAATTTGTCATTTCATTTTATGCTGATGTGATAAAAATTAAATTTTGACAGTTCACATGTTAATCATAGATTTTAAGATTTAAAAAATTTATTTATTATTTAAATCTTAACTTGTGTAACTCAAATGGTTAAAACCACACTTAATAAGAATTAAGGTCAAGGATTTGAATTTATAATTATAAATTTTAGTTAATTTTAATTTTTGAGACCCACAAAATGATAAGCAACTTGTGTAGCTAGGGACTTTTGCTGCGATGAGAAAGAGAAAAAGATTGGCTAAAATGTAAAATTTATGTATTAGATTAATAAATCTCAAATTTATTTATTCGATTAGAAATTTGTTTGTTTTATAAACCAAATCCAAATTCAGATTTTATCAAATTTACTATTATCAATTTGGTAAAATTAGATTTCCAAATTCCAATTCCAAATTAGATTTTACAATTTAGATTTTTATTTTTACAAAACCCAAAATCAGAAAAACCCACCGTCATGGCTGCCATCATTGACGATGGACTAAACATCAGAATTTTCCTATTCAAAGAATAGAAATCAGATTTCAGCTTCATAGATCCAAACCGTCGTATCGCTGTCCACTTAAATCAGGAAATCAGAGCCGTAGAAATCAGATGCCCAAACAAAGATGATGCCCTTTGCTGATTTTCTTGAAGTAGTCAGCAATTCAGAGGTTGAACCATCTGATTTCAGAATCATGAGACCCATGTCTGATCAGATGGGGAAGAAGGACGGTCTGGCCGCGCCAGCCACCCGACCAGGCGGACGCACGCTGCCAACGCGTCCAACCCAGCCAGGCGGTAGCGACAATGGACGGGCGGTGCGTGCCGGAGCCGGAGGATGCCTTGTTATTATTAACCGGCGTCCATGCATTATCTAGACACTCAGATATATATATATATATATATATATATGTGTGTATATTGATTCATTCTTCTTTTTAATTCCTTTTTTCTTAGCTATATATCATCCACAAGTTTTATATATATATATATACATATATATATATATATTGATTTATTCTTCTTTTTAATTCCTTTTTTCTTAGCTATATATCATCCACAAGTTGAATGGTTTAGTTTACTTTGGCGACGACTAAGGGCATTTATAAACGAG
This sequence comes from Pouteria campechiana, assembly GCA_036873735.1. NCBI lineage: Eukaryota > Viridiplantae > Streptophyta > Magnoliopsida > Ericales > Sapotaceae > Pouteria > Pouteria campechiana. Next base: position 3,638 of record JAYJMB010001475.1, read on the forward strand.
TGCTCGTCCACTCAAGTAGCTGAGACAAACCGAGAGAGACAGAGCACTTCTAAACGCCTGCATTCCATCCCCTGATTCTGAGCTCTCAAATTTTCAACGGTAGCATTAAAGAGAGAAAAGAAAACTACAAAAGCGAATGAAGTGGGCAATGATTGGGCTGCCCCAAATCGACCACACTCAAAGTGGTGTCGTCATTTTTAACCTTTTGGTTCAACCGGATAAACAGATTTAAAATAAATAATATAACACTCTTTTAAAATATCTAAACTGTAGATGTTAATTTAAATGTATAAATCTTTTGTTATAATACTATATTATTTTAATTTATCCTTTTATTCTATTAACAATATTAAAATTAAAAAATCTAGTATTAAATCCAATGGGGTTAAACCGGTTCAACCTGCCGGCTCTGAAAACACTGGTGTGGTCTCACACTTTCAACGCTTACATTCATTAATTCCTTTCAATACCTATCATTAATATAATCATCATAATTTAATATAAAAGCTACCGTTAGCTTTGGGTATATTTATTGTATTTTACGACTCCATTCTGTTCTGCCCATGTATAATTTTATGCATGGACCACGCCTGCTGTATATGGGTCTGTAACTAGGAGCCAATGTCTACGGCCTGTTCATGCAGTTCTCTCCACGGCTTGAGCTGCAAAAATCTTATTAGGAGGGAAAATTTGTCATTAAGTTTTTAGAGTAATACAATTAGATTTTCTTTAGTAGCGTAGGTTTTAAGCTAAGCTAAAAAAAATCACCGTGTTCCTTGTATAATTAATTCACTTCTAAATAATATGATTTTTTCTACGATTAAGATAATTTTTAATACCATATAATATATACGCAAGTATTATGATAGATTTGGATCGAAATTATTGAAGTCGAGTTCATCCATACAACTTATATATAGTTTTAACTTTATTAGCTATAGTCGTGGATGGATCAATCAGAAAGAGGGAACCCAACTTCAACTTTCCTCTCAACTTGTGAGGCGGCTGTAAACGTTCCCATCTGATGATGGGTATGCCCCATTCAGGACTTTTTTTTCTCTTCAATTTTTGTAGCATCTCTTTGGCGGCCACATGGTGGCGTTTTCACACATAGGAGGGTGAGAGAGTTCACACGAGGCTTAAAACTCCTGACCCATGATATCACGTAAACGTCATGACATTCATCCACAAAAACAGTATTTCTCATGAAATGGAGGAGTTTGCTGTGAAAACACACAATCCCTGTATGCGGGGTAGTTAACACCGAAAACTTGGGAGAATGTGCTGCTCTGCTTTGTGCCTGGAGACCGGTTCCAATAATAAGGGTAGCTAGTCCCTGATTAATTCAATCGTCAGTCATATATTTAGAAATCGTTTTTTTGGTCTTGGATACATGCCAAGTTGACCATTTAAATCTTTTTGGATAATCATGTCCGAGCATTCAGCAACCTCCCTCTTAATCTGTACTGCTCTCTGAAAAGGTTTCCTGGAGGACAATGTCCACTGACCCAGCTTACTCGTTAATCGGGTAAGCTGGTGGTAAGTCAGAGCCCATTCACCTCTCGCCCATATATCAATACAGCGGCTCGAATCATCATTTCAAGCAACAGCCTCCCAACACTTCATTAAATCAAGTAAACCAGAAATTTTGTTTTAAGAAAAAATCCTACTTTTGAGTCCTCCCATTTATCTGTCTCCTCTCAAGTCGGTTGCTAATGGAATTTGGGTCATGACAAGCTAATATAAACACCAACGTCAATCAACGAACGTCGTTACTGGTTTTTGTCCTCAACATAGATAAATAATTGCACAATCTTTCACAAGCTAATTTGGGAATGCCTTTCATATATCCAAGAGACAAAGGTAGCATTTGAACAAAAAATGTAACATAGTGCGATCCAAGCTTTTGTTGATGAATGGGGAACCGAGAAAAAATGATTTCAAAAAGGATAATTGAACTCTTTTGCGTGACTCTAGAACAAAAAACATCCTCTCTTCACTTGACAAGGATGACCCGTTGAATTATATATACACAGAGTCTTTGTAGCTCTGAGCCCCTGCTTTCATCCTTTTCGACAAGATAAGCAACACTGCAGAGAAGAAGAAAGCAAAGCGACAGCAGAAAGGGAGGTAAAGATCTCGATGGACTTTGGGATCGATCACCCAAGTGCTTGATCCCCACTATCTTCTTTCTTAAGATCCGAAGGCGGTAGGAAGCAGTCCATGGTCAATCCCCATATGTTGAAATCGACCTCTTCAATCTCCCACGTTTCCTCCATCTTCCTCTTGTGGCTTGCGGAAGCCTCACCGTACCTGAAGAGTGTGACGACAGTGCGACCTTTGTGGGCAATGTTGATGCCGTCAATGTATTTGTAGTCTTCGATGACCGACTCCATGCTCGTCTCCCAGAAGACGCTGTCGTCTCCCTTTCCTTTCATCCTCAGCAAATGGGAATCTTCAAACTGGATGAGGAGCCCAGTCCTTTGGCTAAAATACCCCCATATTGTATGGTGGATGATTTCAAAGCTGTTGCTGCTTCGAGCCTTGAGGGTTGAGGAGCTTGCATCAAGCTTGAGTATGAAGCAGCCTTCGTTGTTGATGGTCTTCTCCCCAATGCAAACAGCATCTGAGAAGAGGTTGGCGGTGGACCTAGGATCCAGACCCTGTGGGAGTCATATCCAACAGTGCAAACAAAGCAAGGTTGTCCTGTCAATAATGCCAAGCTCTTGGGGCATGCAGTGGATTAATCCAGATAATTAACACTCGACTAACTGTAGAAAGCAATTCAGAGTTGAAATCAAATTGCAAGGAAATTGTGGTGGGATGTTATCAAAGAGAATGCAGACACATACATATGTATACCTGTAATGATCGACGCAAGGGTCTTGGTGGGCCCCTAGAAGCATGAGATTGCTGCGAGGAGAATTGCCTCCACGCCACCTTTCCATCGCTCCCAGCGCTAACTTTGCATCCTGAAACGACCAGTTCCAGGTACCAAAGATCAGGATTCTTCTGCCACAGGACAAAACCTCCAATCTCTCCGTTGCCTTTTAGGCGAACACTCTCGTCACCCATGTGGAATTCGGATGCTCCCATCTTCACCTTTCCAATAGCATACATGCTGTTCACTGAATTCAAAGCTGCTTGCCCTCCTGTCGCCGCTATGTACTGCTGAACAATGTATTTGGCTGTCGACGCCTCCTGTTAAAATTAAGAAAACCAAGTTATAAGGATTATATATCTGTAAAAAATGCCTGTGAGAAACGTTCCATCCATTAAACCAAATTAAGTAAACATTCCATCCATTAAACCAAATTAAGTGCAATATTTTCGACTTATTTGATATCGTGATTTCGAATCTAGAGCCCTAGACAACAGCGGACAAATGGCGCGTTGGGCTTTGGAAAAACAATGTGGGTGAGGAGAAAAGAAAAGATTTGTTCAAGTGCAGTGGGATGTAACGCTGTTCCCTCATGTGGGGTCAGGTACATGCATCCCTGTTGTGTCATTCCTTCCCGCACATTTTGAGATATATACTAGATAAGCTCAAGCGTTTTCATATCTTTCTTAAAAGTCATGCTTTTAGTCTTGCCTAAGAAAGAATAACATATGATGGGCGCCCACCCAATTTTGGACAATTGAGTTGGGAATGTTAACTTGAAAAGGGACATTTGCAAACTGCAGGGAAATTGAAAGAAAGGAAACTCTTACAATGGAACAGTCCTTGACGGGCTTGTTGACGGCCTGGCCCGTCTGAACAGGCAAAGCTATGAGGGGCGATCCGACGACGTTGAGGAGAAGCTGGAGCTCGGCAATGCGGCCTGCAAGCGCAGGTGAGGAAGATTTGTCGTGGCCGCCCTGGGACTTCATCCAAGCGCGCATGTTCTGCCAGCGGAGGGCGCCGTTGCCGCCGGCCATGTTGGTGAACATCTCCTCGGGTATGGGGACCTCGAGGACCGTCTCCAGGCCATCTTCTCTATCGAAATTGGGACAGAGTTTCCTCATGGAAAGGAAATGAAGGAAAAGAAAGGAGTGCCTCTGGCAGGCCTGCCCTTTCCTTCCTTTTTCCTCGAACCTCCTCCTTTAGACTCAGTGAGCGACGCTGCCGCTTGAGCATCAAAAATGGGAGCGTGGCTTCTACCTTTCTTAAGGCTCTCCTTTCTTTTAGACATCTTGTGGCCTTGTCCTACCCTATCTTTCGTTGAAAACTCCTATTTTGGGTCACCCTCCCTTTTTCATCCTCCATGCTGCCTGCTTGCATCCATCACCTTCCATTCCACATTTCCCATCTCATGGCTGTCTGATCGTCGAAGAAAAATACTTAATTGGCAATTGTTCCATTTCAATGGATTGGAAACTGTAAAGAGGAGAAAAATAAATAGATAGTGTAAATATATAAGTAATGGTCCATACATTGACTGTTAAAAAAATATGGAATGGCCCATGCAGGTTTCGAACCTGCGACCTTCGCGTTATTAGCACGACGCTCTAACCAACTGAGCTAATAGGCCAGATGCTGAATGCTGCCCTTACATATTTAATTAAGAAAACTTTGAGCACGTCTGGAACATTAACAGCGGGCTTCACTAGTGTTGATCATGGTCATAGCGATTCCTGAATAAATGAAAAGGGATTAGGTAGGCTTAATCCATCCCCAAAAATCATGGTATGAGCCTAAACTTGTAATTTATTTGCCAATAAACATAGAAATCACACACACAAAAATAATAATAATATTAATGAAAAAAATTGTATATAAAAAAAAAATATATATATATATATAGCAATGCAAGAATGAAATCCACCATTTAACAACCCTTGTCGCTCTGCAAAAGGATGGACACAATAAAAAGCTTGGGCGTATTTAAAGACAAGCCAGTCATGCATGTTATGGTTATCATCTGAGAATCCACTTACAACACAGCCACAATTACCAATCTTTATGTTTATTGGCCACCTATTCTCAAGGATTATGGCCCTTTCAATGTGGGGAATTCAGAATTCAGAATTCAGGAAGTTAGGTTCATTAATCATTGGAAAAGGAGATCGGCTCAGATGGGGAATAAAAGAAGGATCGGGACAGGGGAATTACCAGTGCAGGTCCCCTCGTCATGTCCATTGATTCGGTGGATAGAACCCACCTACAATCAATATGCTCTGTTGCTGTCAATGGTCAACACATGGACCACCATTAAGGAAACCAATGTAAACGATCTTGACAGCAATGACTGAAATCAACCGAACGTGATTTATGGACGTAAACAGCCTTGACAGCAAAGAATGAAATCAACCGAATGTGATTTATGGACTTGCAATATATTGTGCACTCTGCTGTTCTTGTAAACTTCGTCTTTCCATGTATAGAATTACCTTGTATATCATATACATTACGGGACAGCCTGTATTCCGCTCCCATCTCTTGTAAACTTTTCTCATTAATAGATATCCTCTCAATGACAAACATACGAGAGTTTTCCAGCATTCTTGGTTTCATATTATGGTATCAGAGCCTGAATGTGACCGCTGTCTTCTTTTTTTCCCGATTCAATCCCACAGCCTCTTCTTCAATCCCTGTCAACTCCAGTAATGTCCACAGCCTTGTTACTATTAAACTTACCAAAGATAATTATCTCCTATGGAAAACTCAAATCGTCTCGTGCTTGCATGGACAACGTTTGTTCGGTTTTGTTGATGACATCATCTCCCCTCCCCCTCCCACCATACGCAAACCTAAAGCAGATACATCCAACTCCACCACACCCAAAATAACCAGTCCTAAATACACCTCTTGGTTTGACCAAGATCAAATTGTCCCAAGTACCATCGTTTCCTCACTATCTGAGAGCATTTTGGGACAAATGGTTGGGCTCTCCACCTCCAGAGAAGTCTGGACAGACCTTGAGAGAATGTTTTCCTCTCATTCTTCTGCACGAGCTATCCAAACTTGGCAATTCCTGGCCCTCATAAAGAAGGGAAACCTATCTGTCTCGAATTATTAACAGAAGATGAGGTCTTTCTCGGATACCTTGACTGCTATCGGATAGCCTCTTCAAGCCCACGAGTTCACAGCATATCTCCTTGGAGGACTTGATAGCTCCTATGATGCTATAGTCACTTCTGTCTCAACCCAAATAGATAAAATGTTTTCCGAAGAGATGTTTAATCATCTCCTTGCTTTTGAATTGCGGATTGAGCAGCATCAATCTGCTCTCGAAGCCACGGTTGGTTCAGCAAATGCGGCTACTCGAAATGATAGACGTTCACGAGGTGGCAGATCGTATTCCCAACCACATACTTCACAACAGCAGCAATCTAACAGCTTCAACTCCAACTCTAAAGGTCGCGGACGTGGCCAAGGTGGACGAGGTGGCCAACCAAAGAAGCCTTCATCAAACCAGCGCCGTACGTGTCAGGTATGTGGTAAAACTGAGCACGCTATAGTGCAATGCTACCACAGAATCCTTCATCAAACTCAGCGCCCTCCCAAAATGGCTGCCTACTTCACTTCACCATCGTCACCAACTGATGCCAACTGGTATCCTGACATTGGTTCAACGAACCACCTCACAAATGATTTCAGCAATCTCACCGTGCACTCTGAGCCTTACAACGGCACTTATCAAATCCATGTCGGCAATCTCATCGGTTCATTTCTAGCAAGGACCAACTTGCTGATGGGCTTATAAAACCAATCATCTCAGGCAGATTCAATTTTCTCAGGGACAAGCTCAACGTGCAAGATTGCCCGATGAGCTTGAAGGGGCATATTTAAGGAAACCAATGTAAACGATCTTGACAACAATGATTGAGATCGACTGAACATTATTTATAGACGTAAACGATCTTGACAGCAATGACTGAAATCAACCGAACGTGATTTATGGACTTGCGCACTCTGCTATTCCTGTAAACTTTGCCTTTCCATGTTTGTACTTACCTTGTATATCATATACATTACGGGACAGCCTGTATTCGGCTCCCATCTCTTGTAAACTTTTCAATGACGAACATACGAGAGTTTTCCAGCATTCTTGGTTTCGTCTTAACCACAACTGTGAATCTTAAACTTGAATTTTCTTGCTAGGAATATACATAGTCAGCTTTATATGATGAATGACTCATATCAGCCCCATAAATCCAATGTCGATGTCAACTGTTTCTACACTATTCTTTTGTCAATCAAAATGCCCAAGGGCTTATTATACGGACTGCAAAAGAAAGAACAAGAAAAATGAGCGAAAATGATTTAGGAAGAAAGAAAGAACCTTTGTAATGGTAGCTTTAACTATTATGAAAGAAATGCAGATGATCACAAGGGGAGGGAAGTTAGGCCTGGAAGAGCAGCTCTGTTTGTGTGCTTGGGGTTGGATGGGTGAGAACAATACAAAGCAAAATATGAGGAATCATGCGAAGAGTCGGTAAGCAAAAGAAAGATGGTCTTCTGCGCATAGGCTTCTGCATCATGGAGAGGTGTATTTGACTTGCGATGATAGCAAAAACACAATCCACTTTTTTTCTCTCCTTGATCCAGACATTCAACAGCCAGTTGCTTTTTCCTTTTTTTAATGCATCGCCGTGTGAGCCCCACCTCATGATAGCTAATGAGTCCCTATGATGTGCCCATTACATTACGTACGTCATGATTCAAAGATGCAACTGCCTACATAGCTCAAATTGCACATGAGTAGTAATTTACTCTAGCCCGTTGCCCATATGAAAATGACCTACGATGGAGTTGGATTCAAAAATGACACCGATGCTCTCTTCAGGCATAAAAAATGAGCTGCTCATCTGCAGTTGTTCTAGGTAATGGGCCTCATGGATGAAATCCGTTCAGTCCATCCCCAAGTGGGTTACACTTAAATTTAAGTTTCAGATGGTATGGTGGTCGGAACAATATCCGTGACTTCACCACGATTAACACATGTGGTCTACTCCAAATTGCATATTTGCCTAACAGATTGGTTGGTTCATGGTCACCGATGAATCCATGCTGGTACAAAGAAGTCACTTCAATTTTGAATCCTCATGGTTTTCACAAAGAGATATGATCTTCATTTTGCAAATATCACGTGGGTAAGGAAGCGAACCATGTCATTTTCAGCCTTTAGATGGGACCTCATTGCTCAACTATTTTGTTTTGTGGCCTCACTCAAGTGGGCTCACTTGCAACAAATTAAAGCACCTTTCTCCGTGATGCATGCAACAGGGGCATGGGTTTTATGAAGCTTGCTTGCTAGATTGATTTATGCACCACTTAGGATTCTGGGCATGGGTTTTATGAAGCTTGCTTGCTAGATTGATTTATGCACCACTTAGGATTCTATCCCCCTATGGGTAGGTTAGTTTGCACTAGGCAGAGAGTGGTCCATTGTTGATTTCTATTTAATTGATCAAAATGGAGTAATGGTTGGTGGCTAGCTATTCCTTTCTCGGACCACAAATATTCCACAGCTGATGCAAACCAGGATTGTCAAAATCAGAGCCATGTGACCTCCTTAATGGAAAGACAAAACATGTTTTGAGCACGTACGAAATCGGCTACTTTGACAGGAGAGAGAAGCCTACCTGCATTTCAAAGCTCGCCAGTGCCCCTTGGTTTTAGGTGGGAAGGCTTGGCCCTGTCAGTAGGAGTGAGAAATCCCTACTGGAAATCTCGCATACATGACCTGATTAAGGCAGTCTAGTAGTTAACAAGCCTCTCGGGCTCCATTTTAAGACATAAGCATGGTCTATGTGCATGGCGTCAGGATGTTACAGGATTGCTGGTCAACATGAAATTTTTAACTTGTTTGAATCATCCATTCAATTGACTTGGAATTTTAATTATTTGCTTTTGCTCCTAATTTGAGTCGGAAGAGCAGTTAAGATGACTACTTCCCCAGCACTTGTCAGGAATTTTGAAAATACATTGCTCTGCTCTCAAATCAGCCATTCGGTAAACATGGATGAACATATATAGATTGGTAGCTAATAAATCAATGGTCATAAGATGCATCATTTCTATAGAGCATATCCAGTAAAAATTTGATAATAAAAAAATTGTCTATATTTACAGGCGCAAGCGCTTGGACTTGGAATTCCAGTGGGTTGCGATATCTTTGGCAACTCTTTGGGCATCCAAGGAAGCTCCCAATAATCCTCACCTTGTAAAACCTACTACATACAGTCCATTGTTGCCCTGCTAGCTATTGGGAAATGGCTTTTTGGGAAAACCATCTCTGATGTTGAAAAAATCCACCCCCTTGCAAGGATCAAGCTAACGTCAGTTATATGTAATCCGATCATGAAACGATATACTCTTGTTCATCTGTTCATAAATGGATGCACGCAAGCCATACTTACCTTGAGCCATGAGGTTACACTGCTTTTGTAACCAGTTGCTAGGATGACAGAATCAAATTCTGTAGCCTCTCTATTCACAAATTCCGCCCATTTGGTTGTAAATTGCCTTATACCAGGAACCACCTAAGAAGATAAGCTAGATTCAGATGCAAGCACGCGATGGAAATAACAAGGTGGAAGCCATTTTCACCTTAACTAGGTGTGATACAAGGGTCGAGTTTGTAGCCTCTTCTAGTGTGCACATAACGTCCGTCCTGCATCCTTTAAGTATGGTACCCATAGATACCACGGATGCAATGTGTATTGCTTTTGTACTCACTGTGATTCAATTACTAATCTATTTCGACTCTGATATCGACATGTTACCCATTTCAAAGCATCCATGTCTAATGTCATGAGGCCACAAGTTCAATTGAAATTACCTTCCGTAGCCTAACAATTCATCGTAAGGACTCAATTTGTGAATTGTGAAATAAGTCAAATCAATTTAAATTGCCTTGCTAGGTGTATTTAGAATATGTGGGCTACGTGGCCTTATTCACCTTTGACACATTAACAAAACCATTGACCACAAAGGTTTGTGCAAAGTTAGGATATTATTGACGTTGATTCTGCCTCTCTTGATTTCATCAAGAGTCCCCACGTGAAGAACTGGTGTCTTCCCGGTGGCATTCTTCAGCTGAAGTGGTCCAATTTTAGGTCTACTGAGCCTGTATCTTCCGGTATCCCCCAGAATCAACCATGAGCAGAAAAGGATGAAAGCATCAACGACTTTTATGGGCAGCCATTTAAGTAGTCACATGGCAAGACCAAAGGTTGATGTTCCAAGAATTTCCCTGGGCAAAATATGCAGCTGCAAGGTATAGAAAATCATATTAATGTAGGAATAAATGCGCACTTAAAAGTTCCTGAACCTCAAGAGGAATAGAGAAAACATATTTGCAAGAAGAGTACTTAACATAGAATGTATAGGCAAATCCAATCACACTATCAGGTATTTTAAACAAAGTATTTTACCCTTGAAAAAAGAGAGAATTTCAAGGAAGAAACTATGTTGTTAGGGATACTTTTGTGGGAAAAACCAATTTATAGTTTCCTTGGACACTCATCTTAAGATAGTCTTTGAGAAAATGTACCTACAGTTTAATCGTTATCACCACTACTAGAAAGAAATATAAATGTTCACAGTTCAATTCACTTGCATTATTAAACACCATAAATTTGCAAGATAACATCATCGGAAGAATCCCACATCCCAGCACCCGCTTCCCCAAATAAAAGACATATAAGAAGAGTCCAAAATTGAAGAAAAGTTGTGCAATTCCAAAATGATCGGAAGAATCTGCAAAAGAAACAAGGTGGAAACCCTTGCTAACTAGCGAACAAAAAAAAATCCTATAAATGATGAACGAAAAGCAACCAAAGAGCATGCTAGGAGTCTGGAGGAATAAAAAATTAGTTAACATCTTTACTAAGTGTGGTGTTGAAGAGGGAAATGAGTATAATCAACTCACAAGAAAGCAATCTACAGTAACTCAAAAGGTAGCAACTGAATTGTTGTTACTATAGTAAGATCTTCGAGACGATCAGCAAAAAGTAAAGAGAAATGCAAGAACAAAGACATCTTAGGATGTAAAAAGGGAAGAGATGTGCATGCTACCTTATCTCGAACTACCATGAAAGCTTGAGCGTTGCTGTTACATAAGTCGAAGCAAATATCCATGCCTGAGTTCCCACATTCCACAACCAAAACCTTCTCTCGTTTGAAATCTTCCCCATTGGCATATGAACTTGAGTGTAATATCTGTCCGTGGAAATCTGATAGCCCATCTATTTCTGGCAAGACGACCTCTGCATTCTCCCCTGTTGCCACTATGAGCCACCAACACACATACTCTGTTTTCCTTGTCAGAACCCGCCAGAATCCAATGCTTGAATCATACTCGAATCGTTGGACTTCCTCCCCAAAGGGGGGCTTGATTGAGAAGAATTTAGCATAAGCTTGCAAGTAGCTTACGAACTGTTGTTTTGTTGGATGCTCTGGACACCGAGGTGGAAATGGAAGCAGTAGGAGCTCCGAAAATTTCTTTGGCAGATGGAGGTTTAGACGGTCGTAGGTTTTCAGCTTTCGCAGTGATCCTATGCAATTTTCTCTCTCAAGAACAAGCGACGGTATGCCGTTCTCCTTAAGGCATGCTGCTGCAGCTAGGCCTGAAGGCCCGGCACCAATTATAACTGGTGTCCTAACACCAAAAAACACGCTTCCCTTTCGAAGTCATACTTGCGAAGAGCAGCCCATTGAACTTGACTTTCTCAACCAATTATAGGTTTCGAATGGTGGGTGTGCTTCCCCATCCAGAACAAGAGAAGAGCAGAATTCTACTGAAAACTTGAACTAGGAATCACAAATCTGTCTGAATGAAACAGATGACATCTTGGAGACTAGAGACTGGATAATGGCGCACACCACTCTGAGAAAAGATAGGATATCTTCATTTACGGCAGCTGAACAATACATAGAAACCAGAGTTTGAACTTTACAAGGCATTTTGAAAAGGAAAATTGGTACGAAATTTCTAAGAATATGCACTTTCAGGGAAGGAAAAGGATTTTTCTGTCGGTTCTTTGTTAAGCAATGTCAATGTATAAGTAGGAACTCTTATTATACAGATGAAGGTGAATTTGATTGTTGAATAGTCCACTTAAGAATGCCATAGCCATTGCACAATGTTTAATACCCTCAAGGTGAAATTAAAGTATATGATAACTTCATATTTTAGATGGGGTTTGTTTCTAATCAACGGGGACTAAGCTGTGAAGGTATGTTATCCTTGACTTCCACTCACTATATGCCACCTCTGGGTTAGAAAGCTGAGGTTTGGGCTGGTGCACGCTAGATTCTACTTCACATGGATAAAAGAAATTCCAGATAAGCACTCCCCGAATGACTCGGTCACGGTGATTGAGTCTAGCTTTAATATCTTGTTAAATGGACCAGTTCCATCCCGAAATGATTAGCTATTTAAGGGGTTCTTTTTCCACAGACATGGGACTTCTACTTACACAACATTCACCTAGCCAATAAATTTGGTTATATCCAATGATGTCATCCAGTTGCATTATAGCCCTTTCGACTACTAGCTAGTTAGGCCCATCCTGCCCATTTGTTGCTTAGTGCTAGTCTTCCATCCTGGCTGCTTGAGGTATCAACCAAAATTGTCAATTATTTAATCATCAGATTGGTGGGATTTATTTTTCATTCAAGATTGAACATGATGTTGTCTTATCCAAATATGATCGGATGTATATATATGGAATTTGAGATTATTTTGATACATTGACCTAAAATTTTCTGCATAAAAACAAGCACCAATATTAATGAGCTAGTGCTTCTCAAACCATCACAGGCAGCAATAACAGCAGCAGGTTGTATCTCATCCCATGCATGCGTGACATGTTGAAGTGGTCCCTATTGAATGTAAACTAACGTGCACGGTAATTGAAAGTGGATGGTTGGGACCATACATCTATATATATATATATATATATATATATATATATATATATAGAGAGAGAGAGAGAGAGAGAGAGAGAGAGAGAGAG
>JAYJMB010001477.1:0-16583 GCA_036873735.1 Pouteria campechiana
TAAACTTACCAAACTTCACTCATTACTATACCTGAATTATTAATACGGTATTATACCAAAATTCAAGGGCTTACAATTTATCATTCACTTGTACCATTTTTAGATTTCCTTGTCCATATGAATATGAGTCTACATGTCAACAAGATGACAATGAACTCAAGGAACTTGCATGACACTCCACTTTGTATTAAGGTAAGAGTTTTAGTTTTAATTTTCAAAATACTTATTATGTATTTTTTGTGACTTAGTATGGGAGATAAAATACTTAATATAATACCTTTTCTTGCTAAGATTTTCTTTCCTTTTGTCAGCTTATATGGGTTTCTCGTGTGCACATTCATTATTCATGCAATGGTAGCTTTTTAAATCTACTTTTTTGCCCAAATCATGTGTTGGTCCCGGTAGGGTGGCTTAACCCAAAAGGAGAGGGGCGAATTGGGTTTATAAAAATTTGTTGCTTAACCCCTATTAGATTATATTCCCTTTTTTTGTGCTTGTGTCCTATGCAATATGAAGTAAATATTAAATCAGTAAAGTACAAGGAAAGTAAAACAATCACAAACAGCACATACACAAGCAACATGATTTTTTATAGTGGTTTAGCAACCTCCTTACTCCACTCTTCCGAGAGCACACTCTCCTTGTGGCTTGAGTTCTACTATTTCATATAATGGAAATACAATGGTGCTCCCAGCACTATTCTAGATTCCAGCTCTAGGGGGTGTAAACATAGTGCTTCCAGCACTCTTCTAGATTCCAGCTCTAGGGGGCATAAACACAATATTCCTAGTCCTCTTCTAGATTCTGGCTCTAGGGGGGCATAAACACAGTGCTTATAGCACTCTTCTACTTTTCTCAAGCTCACCAAGAAACTCTCTGGTTTCAAAGATCACTAGCAAACTTGATGCTTTTCCTAAGCTCACCACCAACTCAACACCCTGGTTTCTTAACCTAACAGAAACTCTACCTGTACAACTAAATGCCTCTATCTAGGTGGATAAGTACACATAGTTAAAGCATAAATACAAATGATAAAAATAATAAGCTTAAAGTGATTTTGAACTCCCTAGAGGTAGTATTAATGTAGTCTTGAAGTTCTTTGATCTTGGCAGCACTTGGAGTGAAAATAATTGGGAGACTTGAATGGGTTTCTTGTTGGTTGATTCACCTTTGTCACTTATAACCTTCAAGCTCCTTGTTTCTTGATAATCTAAAGGGAAGACTTGATCCTTGAATAATCTCCTTATAATGCAAAAGATCTTCCCTTAATGTATTTGAGAAGTAGGCTATGAATGGCTAGAAAGATGAAGCTCTTGAATGATATTTGAAGATTAAAGCTCTTGGTCTAGGAATCCAAAGATTTGTGAAAGGTGTTAAGCTAAATCCCCTTGATTCTGCAACCCTTGAATCATTTCTTAGCTTCTTCTTAAATAGATCTTCAAAAACTTGACTGTTAGAAGAAGTAGGAAGCAATTTCTAGGCCTGCAACATTTAGATTTTTGACCATTACAAGTCAGTAGGCGGTAGGCATGGGCAGTTGGGACATTCGGCTATGCAGCAGACAATATGGCAGGCAGTATGTCAAAGCGGTTGCGTCATTTTCTAGCAAAATTCCCAGATGCAACTTGTTTTCCATCCGCAAGTGGTAAAACAGGCATCTGCGCCAAGTGACTACAATGTAGTCAATATGCCAATATGCATGGGTAGTATGTGAATTGATAGGTGGCATCTTTGAACGAAGTTCTTTGTCTGAGGATGGTAGTCAATATTCATGTGCGACTACTACAAGCGGCTGCTGTCCTGCACTTGACTTTTTGCACTTTTGCCACTTGTGAAACTTTAACATTGTTTATTATAAATTAAAATACATTTATCTATATATAATTTACATAATTTAGAACATGGATAAATCATTTAAGCATAATTTCTTTTTCATATAAATAATATCTTTATGAAGCACGTACGTTCTTTTAAGTCAAAAACATATTTATGATCCAACATATCTCAATATGATAAACAAAGATGAATGTAGTATTAATCATGATGATTTCTTCATTTTCTAAAATAATTAACTTTATGTAATATGCTTGCACATAAGATATCTCAATAGAGAACATTTATGCCAAGCATATCTTTCTTCATTTCAAGCTTTCTAAACTAAAGTCATCTTTAGCATTAGTCAATTCAAAAATAAGTTTTGTTGTCATCAAAATCATATATAATATACCTAACATTATGTGTTTATATTTATCATAATTTATTGCAAAGTTTTATTGAAAATATCTCAAATTTTCTCTATTTTTCTAATTTTTTCTATTTTTCCAAAAATATTTTCAAAAAAATGATAATATCTTCAATAAAAATAAGAATATCTTTTTTTAGGCCACAAATAAATAGGTATTTATTAATAATATGAACACTGGATATTACCATTATGTCATCCATGTAGCATTCGATATACTTGTGCAGCATGTCATAGAAGATGACTTGCATTGCCGTTTGATAGGTGGCTCCCATATCTTCAACTCGAATGACATATTATTTGTAACAAAAGACACCCACTAGTGTGTGGAAAGCAATGTAGGCCTCATCTTCTCATGTGATTCTTATTTGATTATAGCCAGAATACCCATTCATGAAGGAGAAGATATCACACAATGATATACTGTCAAGTAACTCAGTTAAGGCAGCAGAATCTTGTCCTTTGGGCATGCTTGATTGAGGTCCTAGAAGTTCCCATGGACTCTAATTTTCCCATTCTTCTTTTTGACAGGGATAATCCACCTTGTAGACTTAATCTCTTAGATAAAACCTACTTTTGGTAACTTTTTAATCTCCTTGATTATCTATTGCTCCAGCTTTGGGCAACATTTTTGAGGGATTTACTAAACTAGCATTTTCCCAGGTGCAATATGCAAATGATGTATAGCAATATTGGTTTCCAATTCTAGCATTTGTGTATATATCTAGGCAAGAACATCCTTGAACTCTAAGAGCAAGTCTTTAATGTGCTTCTTTTTCTTGTTTTGAGAGTGCTTTAGAAATGAGGATTGGCCTTTTATCTTCTTCGGTGCCCAAATTGAATTCTTCCAATTCATCGATCATGGGATAGCTTTTGTCTTTCATTCCTAGTAGGGTTGATATGCATTCTGTTTGCTTGGCCTTTGCCATGACTCTTGGCTGCTTAGGCATTATTAGTACATTTAAAGGGCCTTGTTTATCTTTGGAGTCCATTTCTGATTTGCCTAAGATATCCCTTGGTTGCAATTCTTATGCATCATATTCCTCATCCTCTATGGTCACATGATAGGAAGTACAATATAAATCCTCATCATTACTTCCATGATCATCCTCATAGTTGAATCCAATAGTGTCTTTAGGCTGATGATACCCAATGAACTTATGTGTTGGAGGTATTAGAATCTAGGGACCCATGCCCAGTACACGCAATTCATCTAGGGGCCCATTACCTCTATTTATTGATCATCCGCTTGCATTTGGGGCTATAACCTTGAAATTCCTCTTTCTATAGACATTGAGTTAGCAGCATGTCAAATTTTTAGGGCCATCTTTAAACTACCCCACACCTTCTGAAGATTAATGCTCCATCCTCTTTTGGGAACAGGATTACTAACAACTCATTGAAAACAATGGAATCATTTGTCTTTGGCAAAGGCCAATTCTATCCCACTAGTAGGATTATGCCTTCACTTAGGTATCTACCTAATGATTTGTTTTTCTCCTTCTTGTAGCTAACTTTCCTCATATCATTATACTAGAAATGCTTTCTTGATCTATTGCAGTGGACTCTCTTATCTTTTCAGTATTCACTCTAAAGCTTGAGCTAACTGTTGCAGATGAGTTAATTGTTTTTACGTTGTCCAAAGCATCCAAGTTCACCATGAACTTCAAGGCACCTTTTGATGTTGGGTCATTAGGATGGCCTTGCCTAAGGCATCCAAGTTCTCCTTAAATCTCAAACCACGTGCAAGTGTAAGATCAATTGTAGTTGCTTTCTTCACCATGCAGAGGTTTACTTTAAACCTTAAGTTAACAAGCAAAATGTTATCATGGCTAGTTGGCAATGGGATCTTTGCTCTAATAGCCCTCTTTTGAGGAATTTCTAATTGTCCCTAGCTTGCACATGGAAACCCTCTTCCTCTTCTTTTACCAACAACTATTGTATATTGCTCTCTTGATATAGACGACCTGCCCTGGAACATGAATGGAGCTTTGGTGGCATTGCTTGCTTGTTTCTAGGAGAAAATATTAGTTGGTTGGGATGTTGGAACTTGCTATTTTGGCTTCAACGTCTTTATTTGCTTGGGTTGCAATAAAATTTGTCTATCTTCCTTATCATCCTTGTTTTATAATTGAGTTAATTGCTCCTTGAGTTGCGATGAGACATTTGTTGAAACCTTGAAACAAGAACTTATCTCTTGCAATTAAGGATTAAGTTGAGATTTGATCCCTCTAGTAACAATTGGATGCTACTTTTTGTCTACTATCAAAGTTAAAGGCTTTGGCTAGTTTGGTTTAGCTAGCACTAATTCATAGTAATGCATATCTAAATGTAAAGACTCAGTAATGGTGAATGGCTTATCATCAACAACTATTCGCCTCATCACACCATCCAAGTAGTACTTGAAACACTGATGAGTAGTTAATGCTACAACCTTGTAGCAATGCATCTAAGGCCTTCTTAATAGCAAATTGTAGGAAGTTGTAGCATTGATGACATGGCAATCAACCTTGGTGAGAAATTCTTGTATGTCAAGATCTAGGTTGATAGTGCCCATGGTCCTCTGACTGCCTTGGTTGAAAACACACTTCTAAGAGCACACCCCTTGTGCTTTAGGTTCCACTATCTCATATAATGGAATATAACTAGTGTACCTAGCACTCTTTTAGATTCCATCTCTAGGGATCATAAATAACTTAGCAATTGATTATGAGATACACTCCAACAATAAAATTAGTCTTTTTTATTCTAGCTCAAGGGGGCATAAACTTTAGTGTTACTGCACTCTTCTAGATTCCAGCTCTAGGGGGCATATACACTTAGTTCAACAACACTCTTCTTAATTTCAGCTCAAAGGGGCATATAAACTAACAATTTGATTATGTAACATACTTGAACAATTACCCTTATTCTTTTGGAGTTTGGTCTCCAACACTAACTGAAGGAATACACAAAGAAAATAAGAAAGAGAAAATTACACTTTAGAGCTTGTTTCTTTGTAAGCATAGGGAAAGACTTTGAAGAAGATTTGCAGCAACTTTGAATACAGAAAGAATGCTTCCCAAAAGGATGTTGTGAGCCTTTAATGAAGATTGTGAAGGTTCTAAACTTGAAAGCTTTGAATGTTTTGGTTGTTCCTAAGTAAATGAAGATTAAATGCTTGCAACAACCATTTTAACGTCCTAGATTAAACCCCTTTGTAGTCAGATTCAAATTCTATCCATTGGGGTAGGTGGCATTCATTTAATGAAAGAGAAAGGTTCAAATTTTTGACCGTTATGAATCATCATCACTTTAAAACTTCTAAAGTTAAACTTGAGAACATTTGAAGGTTGGGACTCTCCAACGTAGTGTCTCTTTAGATCGTTTAGAACGTCTTATGACTTCTTCAATTTTTGAAATGTTGTAGCTTATTTTTGAAACATTTTAAATCTTTGAATCATTATACCATAACTTCTATGTTAAGTCCCTTAGGCTTTAGCTTAACCAAGAGGGGAGGGGTGAATTGGGTTTGTAAATATTTCTTGCTAAACCCCCTATTTAAGCAAATTCCCTCTTTTCGTGCTTTTATGCAATTCATGATGAGATAAGTAATAAACAATAAAATGAAAGAAAATAAATCAATCATAAGAAGTACCCACAATTTATAGTGGTTCGGGCCAACCTCCCTACTCAACTCTTCCAAGAGCACACCCATGTGCCTTAGGTTCCACTATCTCTCTATAATGGAGTACAAATTAGTATAATTAGCACTCTTCTAGATTCCAATTCTAGGTGGAATAAACAACTTAGCAGTCGATTGTGAGACACACTCCAACAATTGACTTACTATTCTTGATTCCATCACAAGGGGGCATAAATACAAACTAGTAAACTAACAGCGAGACACACTCCAACAATTAAGAATGCTATTCTAGAGCTTGGACTTCAATTCCAACTTAAGGTAATAATAGAAATATGAAAAAAGAATTTACACTTTAAATATGCTTCTTTGAATTTGTAGGGGAAGTCTTGATTAGCTCTAAATGTAGTAGAAATTGCTTCCCAAAAAGTAGTTGAGAGCCTTTAATGGATGAATGAAGGTTTTGAGCTTGAAGGCTTGTAGTTGCTTGAGTTAATGAAGATTTGATCTTAGTAAATGCTTGCGACATTTATTTGAACATCCCAAAATAACTCCCTTTATAGTTGGATTTGTAATCTATTTGTTGGGGGTAGGTGGCGCTCATTTAATGAGAGGGAACTATTCACTGTAATTCAACCGCAAGCATACAGTGTCAAGATTTATAGTATAATGAAGATTTCTAGTCCAAAATAACATGTTTTGGCCCAAGTTGACCTAAATTATACTAAATTGATCTGAAATATAGTTAAATTCATTAAGTGTAATATTTAATCTAACGTGATTAAAAACCAATAAATCATGTTAATTGAGGATCCAAAATATGTGAATTTAGGTATTAAACTATGATAAATTATTACCTTATCAAATGTCCCCAAACTTAGCTTTTGATCATCCTCAGGCAAATCAACAATCATGTTTCATGCGACATTCAAGATAAACTATCTTAAACAATTAAGAACATATCAGACAAATTGCACATATACACATAACTCAGAAATCATTTAAGACACTTACTAAGTAATCTCATGAAACTCATGATTCATCAATCTCTTCATGAAGTGAAATTAAGTGTGTGTGCTTTGTTAATCTCATGCTTTATGCATACTTCTCAATCAACAGCATTCAATTAAGTGATTCTAATGATCTCCATAGAACATCCCATAGGCTTGGTTTTCATAATCCCTCTCCACTAATGTAGAAAACTCTGTCCACTTAGATCAATAGGTCTTTTTTTAGCTTGTAATGCGGCCTTAGGTTTGGCTAATAAAAGAAAAGGAATAAGGATTCACAAAGTAAGAGATTCTAAATAAATTTACACATGAATGTATACTCTCTTTACTTTTTCTTTGCTCTTCTCTTTCTTTTTATGGGCTGTGTTACAACCTTATCCCTAAACTTATTTTCTTTTTAGTTCATTGGAATGTGATCCATCCAATTGAAGGATGAATCCTTAGTGATTATTTTCTTTTTGTCCTTTTTTTTCAATACCCTCAAACTTATATTCTTTTGCTTCACTCATACCTTTCTAACAACCACGTGTATAGAATATGTCTCTTAATAGGTCAAGCATGGTTTTTAAGGCTCAAAGGGTCGAGATGATAAGGCTAAAGAAAGAAAAGTTGAATGGTGGTCTTTCACATGCTTTTTATATGTCATTCTACATTAAGGCTCAATGGGGACACTAGTGACATTACTATACTATGTTAGCTTGAAAGGCTCAAACTAATCAAAGAATGCCTAAATGATTTCCAAGTAAACATGTCATTAGAATTTTGCCTTGAGGGATAATCAAACAAGTTCTAGCATACTCATGTTAGTAAAAATATATCACTAAATTCACAACATTATCAACTAATCCACATGCACTTCATATGATCATAACATAATGTGCTTAATAAAAAATTTCATCATTCAAGAAAAATAAAAAAATAACATAAGAATCATTAAATCATAAGATAATGTCTATCCTTCCTTATGAATCATGTGCAATGGCAATAAAAAACTTAGCATAGGTTAATGATCATCAAGAGAAAATCAATGAATCCAATCTCGTTCAAATTAACTAATTTTGGACAATTTCTCTTGGATTTTCTTAGCTAAGTTATCAAAAAGTGAAGCACATCAAAAAAATTATAACTAAATTCAAAATAATTCCCCGAAATTGAATGAAAATCCCCAAATATCCCTAAACTTAAATCAAACATTTTCCTCAATGTAAAAACTAATGCATAAGGGGGAAAGAAGCTTCCTTATGGGAATGTTATTTCCTCTAGTGGCATAAGAAGGTTGTTGTTGATGGTGTGCATAGCTTTTTGAATGGATCATCTACATCAAGAGAAACTAATTAAAAATTAAATTGAAAAGAACTAAACGAAACTAATGAGAATAAACAAAAGAAAGGGAAAAGTTTGAAAGCTTGGGTTGCCTCCCAAGAAGTGCTTTGTTTAAAGTCTCAGCCCGACTATGATCTCTTATCTTTCAAGTGAATTTTGGCTTTTCAGTGATCCAATTCTTTAAATCTGGGTATTGGCTTGTGAAATTTTTCTTGTGCACCTAGTTGATGCTCATACTCAATTGCTTCCATGTTGTCTATATGCTTTTTTGAAAACTCTCCATTGATTCCATCCACTACATCAATCCTGAAGCAATCATCATTCTCATTGGTTAACTTCATTGCCTTGAAGATATGGAACTTCACTTCTTGGTCATAGACTCATAGTAGCTCATCTTCCTTAAAAAAGATGAAGAAATAATCACTGAAAAGAATGCATCATTATCAAAAAAATGCATAAATTAGATGATCTAGCAATTGCTTCAATTCAAATAGCTTAGAATCTTCCATTGATAACCCTTCTTGAAGAATTTCAATAATGTCACTGGATTTCTCTTATGGCAGTACATCCAAAGATAGAACATGCTCTATAACCATACTAGTTTTTGCAACATCTTGACTTATAGAATTTTCATTGCACTGATCATCATGAAAAACACCTTTGTTTAGATTATTGATACAGTTTGCAAGTTGACCAACCTAAGTCTCTAAAGACTTGATAGATGCATTCATATTTCCCATGTGCATCTCAATGCTATCAAGTCTTGCTTCACTTCCTACAAATCTTATTCGACTTTCAGTTATAAAGGTACTCAAGAGATCTTCAAATGATGACTTCTTTTCTGCTGGTTGAGATTGATGTGGAGGTTAAAAACCAACAGGAGGGTTTATGACATTCCTAGGATTCTCATAAGAAAGATTCTCATGACTTCTCCATCCTGGATAATACAGAGTTGGTAGATTATTTTCATGATAGTTGCTATAGCCCCAATTATTCACATACTACACCTCTTTCTTGTAGTGATCTATAGCCATATATGATTCAATTATAGAAGAAGACTCTCCTGAAATTGAAACTTCCTTTGATGTTGAATTATCTATTGTTGACTAGTGAGTTAGTGATAACATTTGTGCAATTAGAGCTGTGATTTTATCCACTTCAAGACAACTAGTGACCTTTCTTACCATATTGCATTCATTGGGCCATTCAAAAGCGTTAGATGTCATGTCTTCAAGCAAAGGGATTTTGTATACACTGTAAAGAAAGCAAAAAGAAATAAAATAAAATAAAATAAGAGAAAAGAAAATTCAAAATAAAGTTAAAAATAAAAATCCAAATTAAAACTAGAATTATCTTATGGAAATATTAGTGAGACATTAAAATAAAGATATTCCCCAGCAATAGTGCCAAAAACTTGTTCTCTGCAATTCAATCGCAAGCGTACGATGTCAAATTTTATAGTATAATGAAGAAAAGGTTATCATCTCCATAGGGACTATAAATTCCAATTAATCACTAGCTATTGTATTAGATAATCCTAACTTTATTTGGAAAATCAAGAAATAAGAAATTGAATAAGAAGTAAAAGTTAATGGGAAGAAATCAAGATAAAGAAGCTCTAGAGGATTGATTTTACTTATGTTTTAATCATGGTGTTTTCAATTCATTATCTATTGATTGTTCTCTTGGTTTATAAATTAAGGATTCTAATTCACTTAAATCCCTCTCCTGAGTGCCGAGTCAAGTATCTATTCTCACTATCCCAATTTCGATATCCCTATAAAAATCAAAAGATTAAGAATGTATTAAGATATATGATTCTTTCGAATGATTTCACAAAATCTAAAAGCTCTCCCGAGTCATCTAGAATTTCATGTCATGATGCCTAGATCCTATTCAGGATTACCTCTCCCAAGTGTCAAATCCCAAATATTAAATCATTTAATAGATGACCAGTAAATTGAAAGCATTAAACACAAAACATCATAAATAAACCAATAAAAATTCTTCATAATGTAATTAATTAATCTCACTATAATCTCAACATAAGATCCATCTCTCCTCTAAAAAGAGAAGTTTTTAGCTACTCATAAAAATATCAAAAAAAATCAAAATATTCTAAACATAATCCAAATTGTTAAGTCTAACCCCTCTACTAAGTTTGATTTTGATAATGAATGTAATTAAATAACTAATTTTTGATAATGAACTAACAAATGAGTGAAGAATCAAGGTATTAATAAGTTACTTTCTAAGTGATGCAGCATTTATACATCAAAACAAATTAAGGAGAGTAATTGCAAGCAATAAACAATGTTAATTTTAAGCTTATCACATTAAGCCTTCAAAAGAAGATAATTTAAAAAGAATGCTCAAGTAAAAATCACTTAGAAATAATTCAAAAATACATCAGAGACAAATCAGAACCCTTCAGAGATAAGGAGTGAAGATTAGAAGTTTAGAAGTATTAGAACTACTTCAGAACCAATTTAGAAACAAGTTAGAACCTTTTTCAGAAACAAAGTACAATCAGTCTCACACTTGTTTGAAGTTTTCTCTGAAGTAGAACATGTTACTTCTAATGTGTTTTTGGAGACCATTGACTACATTTGAAACTAAAACTTAATTCAAAAATTCTGAAGAGGTGCTTGAGAAACTCTGATAAAAGGCAAATCTAATGGTAACTAATAATAAGACAACATCAGAATTTTTGAAGACCTATCTTAGAAGTTCTAAAGCCAAAAAAACATATAAAAAAGTTGTACCAAATCTACTAAATGCTTGAAAAAATTATAACAAGTTGCAACAATTATAATCTCCTTCATAGCTTATAAAAGGATGATTAAAGCAACACAAAAAACAATAGAAAGATAGAGAAAAATATAAATTTTTGACTCAAGCATTTATAAGAGCATTTAACATCTTCTTCAAGTCTAACTATTTCAACATTGTCAAAGAATTCAAAGCCAGTTTTGCTTCACTTCCAAGGAGTTTGATACATACGTCCTTATTGCTTACTTTGTTTATTTATTTAAGCTTTTAATTTCTATACAAATTTTCCTAAATAAGAGGTACTAATCTATATATTTATTTTTTGTATTTATTAAAGCAAGCAGGGTGCTTGCTGTTTATGTATTGAGAAAAGCAAGTAGAAGGACTTACTAAAAGTGTACAAGTTAGTTGGTGAACTCTGAAAACCAGTGAGTTAGTTGATGAGCTCAAAAAACCAATATGTATTTAATCAGGTTGATCAAAATATTAGTGGAACCTAAGATCAGTAGAGGAGACTAAATTAGAGAAGTAGATTAGGAACCGAGGAAAGGTTGAAACATTATAAAATCTTGTGCACTTATGCTGTGAAATTTACTTCCTCTTATTTTAAGCACACTTCTCTAGTTATTGGTGAAACATTTTGAAAGCTCAATTCACCCTCCTCTTGAGTTACCATTTAATAAGGGACCAAGATAAATAATAAAGGAAGAATAAGAAAGAAAAATGAAACTCTGAGTTGATGTTGATCGTCCCCTAGCTTTGCACCGCAATTTCTTTTAATCTTGAACTCCTCCACCAAAAGTCCATTTTGTGTTGCGTCCTTACTCTGCCCCTTGTTTTATAGCTCAAATCCTCTTTAAATAACTTAATTTAATTTTAAGTGGCACCTTCATACATGTTATAACTGTAGCCTTGTGCAAAAATTATTAAACTTCCAAAAACATTAACTTCCCGCACGCCCAACTATTCACCAGGAACAGGTTCTAGTATTTTGGCCATAACCTTTTCATAAGATATCAAAATCATGCAATTCTTGATATTTTGGAAGATAATTTAAAGGTATAAAATTTTTATGTTGAAGACTTTTTCCAAATAAGCTTATATATTTTTCCAAAAATCGGCTTGAATCTACATTGGAATATTGCAATTAATCTTACACAAAGATTAGTTTGTGCACAATTTATTCACATTTTACATTCATATAAAATTCTCCATCTAAATTGCAGCATGAATTGATGATTAATAAGCAAATAATCTGAATTGAAAATCCCTAATTGATTTGGGAAAGAAATTCATTTGTAGAATATTGCTTCCAACACTCTTCTTCATGCACACACTTGCACTAATCTGTCCACCTTATTGTCCACTTCATAACCAGCTGCATAATTCGACTTTATCTTCATATTTAATGCTTGATTAAAGGCTATGATTGAAGCTACCATGGTGGTACATGTCACCATGAAGATTTCTACTTCAAAATAGCATGTTTTTGCCCAAGTTGACCTAAATTCCACCAAATTGACCTAAAATATAATTAAATTCATTAAGTTTAATACTTAATCTAATATGATTATAAACTAATAAAATCATGTCAATTGAGGATCCAAAATATACGAATTTAGATATTAAAATATGATAAATTATGAGCTCATCAAGAACGTTCAATTTTCTGACTGTTTGAATTGTTGGACGGTACCGCAAATGGCTACGGTATTGGTAGTGCTGCAAGCAATATGGTAGGCGGTATGGTAAACAAACTATAGTCATATTTTTGGTGAAAACTCTTGCATTAACATCCCTATTCACTAGTAGGTGATATCGCAAGTGGCTGCAATATTGGCTACACTTCAAACTTTTTGAGACGTCACAAAGTTCTAAAAACTTTGTCACTTTAGACCTTTTGAGCGCGTCTAAAGTAAAATTTCAAACCATCTAAATTTAGGTATGTACACATTTTAGCACCTCAACAATAAGCTTTGGAATGTTTGAAATACTAACTTTTGCTCGTCTAAATTAAGCTTCTAAGGGTTTGAAATACTGACTTCAACACTTGTAAGGTAAGTTTCAAAATGTTTGAAATTATAACTTTGGCACTTGTTTGAAGATCATCTTCTAAAATTTTTCATTGTATGAACATCATTTCAGCATTGCTCTCTAGTTCTTCTGAAGTGGATTTTCAACATTTTAAATGATTTGTGTCTTCCACCTAGAGTTTAAAATTTCTAAAATTAGATTCCATCGTCTGAAATTAGTTTGAACTCCTTATGAAGTCTTGTTCTTTTTGAAGAACATTTGAAATAAGTCTGAAGTCCTTTTGAACATTTGAAGTACTTCTACTCCTTTGAAACTTATGTTCTCCAACTGAAACATCTTCTTAACCTCTGAACATTTGTTTTGGAGCTTGAGAAACTTGTCAACATTTGGAATTGCTCCAAGTCTTTTGAAGATACTCTTATGTAGCTTTTGGACTTTCTAAGTTTTTTTCTGCAATTCTGAAGCTATGAAAGCTCCCCATGAAGCTTTGACATTGAAGTTCGAAGTCACTTATCTATGGAATCTGAATTTTCCTTTTTTAAAAATATATTAACTTCTTCATCTGGATTCCTTAAGCCTTTAGAGCATCTACTAAACTTGTGCACATTACTCCTTTTTCTCCTTTGAAGATCATGAACACTTTTTCAGAATTTGCATGTGTGCTTGTAAAGCACTTTGGACCTATAAAGCAACTTTGAAGGATCTCCAAAATTTATCTTTCAACTATTGAAATCCCCAAAGCTTCTATGGGTGAGCCCTCTGAACTTCTTCCTCCTTCTGATGGTTCCTCTAAAGCTTGAAATAAAACTTTTGAACTATATCATGCAGCTTCTTAGTGAGCTTTGATTCTTCTTTTGGAATTTCTACCTTCATCCAAATGTCTTCTTCTAAGATTTCCTTACACTTTAAAACTCCTTTTGAACTATAAAATCTTAGCAACATATCATTAGTTTAATTCAAGTTATCAACCGAGTTTTGTTGTCATCAAAACTATACACCTAAGCCTAAAATTCTGGACCTATAAAAACACTTTAAACCTCTGAATCATTACACTAGAACTTCTAAACTTATAATCTTCATATTTGTAGAAGGTTCTTTAGCTTCTTAGATGTTATTGCAGAACTTATGAAGGTTGTGAATCAAGGTCATCTTCTAACTTTTGAAGCTTTCGGGCATGGCTTTCAGACTCTCTAATCTTCAACATGTTTCGTGCTTGTTTCAATGCATCTGAAGTTTATGACTTAGCTATGAAGGATCATGACATAGCTATGTCCAACAATGAGTAGATTGTATTTCAAAGCCTCTGAAGTTATAAATTTAGATCTTCTAAACATCAAAACTCTATAATGGTGGTCCTTCAGAACACCTAAAGTTAAACTTCAAAGCTTCTGAAGGTCATGACTCTGCCTTTGTAATGTGGCACTCCTTTTGATCTTCTTGTTGGTCCCTTGTAGATGTATAGCTCAAGAGGGGAGGGGTGCATTGAGCATATAAAAATTATGGCCAAATAAAATTTGATGAGCTAAGAGAAATTAGTAATGCCATATATATGTAATTTCCATGTTTGATTGTATGATTACTTCACTTTCAGGTTCAACTTCTCTTAGCTATTCCTATGACAAACATGTTGTAGTGTCTGTGTGTGTGTAAATGATAACATTATGCTTGATGAAGTGATGAAGGATAAAAGAAATTTCTCAAGCAACTAATGAAAATAATGAAGTGCATGAAAGATATAGAACAAGCAAGTAAACACACAGATAACACAATTTTTATAGTAGTTCAGGAACCTCGTCCCTACATCTACTCTTCCAAGAGCACCAACTCATCATGCGTTGGGTTCCACTATATCCCATGTAATAGAAGTACACTAGTGTCCTCAACACTCTTCTAGATTCAAGCTCTAGGAGGCATGAACAAGTATCCCTGACGCTTCTTCTAGATTCCAGCTCCGGGGGGCATAAACATAAGTGTCCCTAACACTCTTCTAGTTTTATAAGTTTACCAAGAAACTCACCCATTTCAAAGATCATAGGCAAACTTGGTATTTTTCCTGAGCTCACTACCAACTCATACAATGTGCTTTTCATGAGCCACCACAAACTCACATAGCTGATTTGTCGGCATGCTTTTTGCACATTACATTGCCTCTTTTCTTAAGCTGATTTGTACAAAGATTAATCTCGTAAATAAAATGACATCTCATTGAAGCCCATTAGATATCAATGCTCCAAGTTGATGTTATGATAGAACATTTAAGCCCATTGTCTATCAGCACAATGGAGAGTGATTATCGAGGAAGAAGCATAGTCTGATTGAGAGAGATGTCTCACTATTTTTATTTTTCTCTCAACTTCCTCAACCTTCTTCGTTGTTGCTGCACTACCTTTATATTTCTTCAGAAACTTCTGCTCATTGAGGTAGTTGGCTTTCTATTAATGTTGAAGACCATTTTGATTTCTCCTGTTAGAAAGCTGGCTTCTTGAGAAACTCACTTGTAGCTAGAAAGCCTACAGTGCTGACTTTGAACAAGGTGCCTTTTCATTTTTAGCAAACGCCAAATGAAGACTTTTCTTGGTTGACTGACTTATTTATTATTATGGAAAGATGTTCATTAATCCTGAAGGGATATAGCCTCTAAAAGTTGCAATCTTTAGAATGTAGAGTGCATTTCTTTGAATTTCTTTCCATCTTCAGCTAATCTCGAATAGTCCGATCTGCTTCATAAAATTACTTCAAATGAGATTTTACTGTAGAGTGCAGTCAGTGATGTCTAGTACAGATGGTTTCTACTCTTCATGATATGTAAAAATTTATTTGAGGACTTTGTCACTTAAATTTATCCTTTGTAAGTAATAGAACAAAGCAACTCTGAGTAGATCTATATTATAGACCACTTCGCCATTGTCAGAAACCATTGTAATAGTTTACTTCATCCTTTGGTTTGTCTATTAAAAGTAATAGCTAAATCGTAGAGGTGCAAATGAAGTTTCTCTTCTTCATTGTTCATCAGATGACATTCTCTTGACAGATGAAGTTTCCTTCATTATGTGAGATGGCTTTTCCTGTTATAAGTAGTACACAATCTTTTTGGTGCAGATAGAGCTTCTACAAAATAGATGAAGTATCTTCACTAGATGAAGTCTTCTTCTTCTTATCAGGTGAAGTACCTTTATCTATTGTAATTAGCAGATAATTCTTCTTGACAAATAGGGCTTCTTTCCTAATAGATAAAACATACTTTGTTTGTCTATTTGTCTATTGATTAACAAATGAAGTGTCAGTCCATAAATAAAGTCTTCCAAGTGGTTCATGTGTTGGTTTGTCTGTCGTAAGTGATAAACAAAGTTATGGCATGCAAATGAATTCTTCTTTTAGTTGCTCATATAATGGTTGTCTATTAAGTATCAGATGACTCATTCAAGGCATGGATGACTTGCTTCTGTAAAAGTTGTCTGATGGCTTTGTTTGTTGCTTGACAACTCTTTGTAGATGAAGGTGGGAGCTGCTATGCCACTTCTTCTTTATCTTCTATATTTTCTTCAAGGCTTGTAGATAGGTTCCTTACACCTTTTAAGTT
>JAYJMB010001478.1:0-16582 GCA_036873735.1 Pouteria campechiana
CTCTCTCTCTCTCTCTCTCTCTCTCTCTCTCTCTCTCTCTCTCTCTCTCTCTCTCTCTCTCTCTCTCTCTCTGTTTACACATATATCTGAGTTCCTGAAGCAGTGATGAATTCTGTTTCTCCTAAGAATGATAATGCTTCTAGGCTTGCAGGTGTATTGAAAGACGTTGGGATGCAAAGAGGCTAGTTGGATCGGGAGGGATGCCGTCATCCCATTCCGCCACAGTTACTGCTCTTGCCTTTGCTGTTGGATTCCAGGATGGTTTTGGAGGATCTCCGTTCGCCATCGCGGCGATATTAGCTTGTGTTGTATGCCCTTCAACTCTGCCTTGAAAGTAAAGAATCACTAGCTTCAAGATTGATTGATTTGTAGCTAATGAACTGTGACTAATTAAATAAATCTCATGTATTTAATTACAATAATGAGAAGTGATATTTCACGAGGGAGTATAGTATGTAATAAGATGTTTTTTGACAGGTGATGTATGACTCATCTGGTGTTAGATTACATGCCGGACGCCAAGCAGAGGTCTGTTCTGCTTCTTATCTCTCTGCTTATGATCTTTTATTTCAATGCTCAGAGTCACACGATTTGTTTGCAAATAACCATAGACCATATTTGCATCCTATCAACTCTAGTGGAATGAGTGGGCATTCTTCCTTTGAAATAACGAGTTGTGTTCTAGTCCTGGACAGAAATTAATCATCATTGGTATTCACTACTCGATTTTTTAGACACTCATTTGCTTCATGAGCCCTTCCAATCTTGTTTTGAAAAAGCAAATCATTCAGATACCATGTGTAGTGTGTGTGGCTGTTGGTTTCACTTTCCTGCTGCTCAAACTTTCTATTCAACCTGTTTCTGAACCTTCTTTCTTTTATTAGTAGTATTCTGCTGTTTTTGTTGTTGTTGTTGTCCTTCTTGTTGTTGTTATGCTTTCATCTTTGTTTGTGATTGATTGTTTTCATTTTGATTCATTTAGAAAGTGCCTAGTTTGAAACCCTTTTTTTTCTATTCATATTATCCAAAATGAATGTTTCACAGGTGTTGAATCAAATTGTATTCGAACTCCCAGCAGAGCATCCTTTGGCCGAATCTAGACCACTGCGCGAACTTCTTGGCCACACACCCCCTCAGGTTAGTTTGTATGCCATAAGCCCATTAATACAAAGCAGATCTAAGTTTATACAAGTTTTTGGTTCTGACCATAATGATTAATTTAACAAGTACTCCTGATGTTAGGACTTGCCAATTCTCTATTGATTTAGCAGGAGGCCAGTCATTTATGTTATTCCATTAAATGACATTTGGCAATGTGCTTTAATTAAACCGATAAGTGATGTCTTCAGTTACATCATCCAGCTGCTAAACGAATTGGGTTTGGCCCTTTTTCAATAGAAAAGAAACATCTAAGAATTAGGTCAATTTTGACTTAGGTGTTCACCAAATCAATTATCTTTTTGCCTAATGGTCAAACTACTTAAAGAGAAAAGAATGTCCACCAAAGATCCAACGTCATCAACATAATGAGAAAAGCAAGCATCCTCAACAGATCAGATCACCCTATGAGATCAATATATAACATATCCAGGATCTAAGTCAGGCCCCCTGTATATCATGCATCAACCTATGATTTAATCTAAAACTGGAACCACTCTTCCCGAAGTGATCATTCAAATCATGTTAAGTCTGTGACTTAGTCAATTTGATGCTTGTGATTTTAAGAACGTAACAGAGGTTCTTATTCAGTGTCTTAGAGTGTGTAGACAATTACAAAAGCATATAGAAAAATGTAGAAATATGTGGAGTCAGGTAGAAGTTTATTAAAGTGTGTAGACAATTACAAAGCATATAGAAAAATGTAGAAATATGTCAGGTAAAAATTTATTAAAGTGTGTAGACAATTACAAAACCATATAGAAAAATGTAGAAATATGTGGAGTCAGGTAAAAATTTATTAAAGTTTGTAGAATATTGCATAATTGTGTGGACGTATGTAAAGATGTGGCGAGTGGGTAAATGTTGGATGGCATAATCTCCACCCTACATGTGTTAGGACTAGATTCTTTCTTCTATACAAAGGGGCGAGAAGGCTCATTCATAACAATGAAGGTTGAAAGAGTTTAACAAAGAGTTCTTCAAAGAGTTTCATCACTTGTATAGTCTTTCCCTTCTCTTCTTGTGTGTGTGTTGCCTTCTTTGCATTTATGTGTGCACTAAAATACGCTGACTTGCCCACAATTGGTCTCTGAGTCAAGTTTTGCACAAATTAGTTCTTGAAGAATCCCTAAATCTGTTATATGCTAGAGTATATTTTGCATAGTCATAGTGATTTGAGATTGAATGAGTGATAGTCCTAATTAGCAATGAGGATTTTTCTGGAAGCAATCCAACTAAGTGAATGATTATTGGGTGCAACCAATTCGAATGATAATTCAAGTCGAGGGAAACATGCTTAATATCTAAAATATCAATGTTAGTTGTTCAGCTCATTGCTGGTTAAAATTGATTCAATTTCGAATTTGTGTTTGAAACCTTTGAAAACGTTAAAGATTTGCAGTATTGATTTGAGTCACCTGTCTAATATTGCTACTAGATTTCCTGAGCATGTGAACTTCCTTTGATAAACACAGGTTCTTGCAGGCGCAATTCTGGGATTGGTCACAGCTGCTATTGCTCACTTGATCAAAAAAGTCATATCTCGAGCTTGAGAATACCTTCTAGATTGAAAAAACCAGTCTCTGTAACGTATAGCATGCTGGTAGTTATACATTAGACATTCTTTACAATCATTGTATTGTTTGTTGTTTGGATTTGTGTAACAATATAATACGTTCCTAACCACTGGGTAAGGTTGTTTTCACTATTTCACTATTTCAACCAGAATTATTGGGAACTGATTTATGAGGATATGAAGGTACCATGACATGCCATTTCGAGTGATCTAGACCGCCGGAAAAAGTATTGAAATTTTGAAGTTCCTAGTAATCCAATATTTGGCTTTTTTGCAGACTGCCATTTTCATTTTTATAAACCATGCGGACAGCCGATTTGAAAGATTAAGATCTTCCAGTCCAGAAAATTGACTTGGCGTGCATCATCTGTGATGGTAAGATGAGATACGTGGGACTCAAAAGCTCAACATGTGATATGTGAAATCATAAATCATGCCCTCCACTTGTGTGGAACATCAGCATGAGGGCATTATTCATTATGCATATGAATTGGAGCTCAATAATTCCGTTTTAGTTTCCATATTTACAACAAGGAAATGCTACCTTTTAGTTCAATATCTTTATGATTGTTTTACAATACTAGTGTATAAACAACAGAAACTTAGAATTTAGTTCAAAATTGCTTGGAAAATGGCTTCAACGAGAATGATGATTATGTGGTTAAAATGCACCATGTATCCAATCTTTTGCGGATTGCTACCTTAGATGTGGCCTAATGATCTAAGGGAAAATCAAATTCGAGGGTAGGCAATTGAATAACTAAAGCGATTTATGGGCATGCTTGTCAATAGACTAGTTGGTGCCATTGGTTTATTTCGAGCATTTCAGGTACAAAAATAGATAGGATTCTTCATTGCAGATACACATCAGAAAAGTCTAGCCACACACAATGTGGGAGTTATTATATTATTAGAACCTATTATATTATTAGAACCTTCAACAACCAACGTGCAGCATCTGCAACAGAAAGTTATTAATGGAAGGAAAGTAGAGAATATAATTATAGCTTCTCGAAGACAAAAACTGTTTAAAGCTTAGAACCTGCCTCAGGGTGAAGGACGACAATATTGTTGTAGGCATCTAGAGTCAGAAAATCATCAAGGGTGGGGGCAGTGCATTGCCTGATGAAAATTCTGCAAGCCTCCTTATACATGCCACGTTTGAATCTCTCTGCTCCAACCTCTCTCTCAATCCTTGCCATCTCTTCTTCCGCCACCCGTCCAAAAAGGTCCAATCTCACTCTAACCCCAATACCATCCCCATCCAAAACAACCCCATATTTCAACCATTGCCAGTTCTGTACTCTGCTGATCTCAGCTGTTGCAGCATCCTCCATAAGATTGTACAGTGGCACTGACCCAGTTCCAGTAAGCCAGGCTTCCAAATACTGAATTCCAACTCGGGTATTTAGCCGGAGTCCCTCCATTGTCCTCACTCCCCTGGGCCTTTGTATGAGGTCTTCTCCAGTTATGCTTGCTGCATCTTCTCGTTTCATCGTCTGAATCTGGTTGGGGGCATTGCCAGTATTTTTCATGAAGACTTCCATGATGGCAGGGATTAAGCCAGGATGGGCAGCCCAGGTTCCATCGTGGCCTGCACGTACCTCTCTTAGCTTGTCCTTCCTCACCAGCTCCAGTGCAGCCTCATTGGCAGCCTGATCATCCCTGATTGGAATTTGAGCTGCCTGAACATGTAAGGAACTTTCGTTATGCAATAATATTTACTACATTAACAAGCACTATCCTTACATTGTGAAATGCACACAAGCATGTCCAACAGATGCTTGGAAATGCTGGTATTATTTATATTAACCAAAGAAGCAATACATAGCATACATTTAGTCTCCGTGTACATGACTATATATTTCATATATGTAACTCATTGAAGATTTCAAATGTGGTGTGATGCTAATCAATTGTTCATTTCAACACAGAGAGAAAACCTATGCAATTAGTCAAAAGAAGATCCATGCATATATGGTTTGTCCAGATTGTGAAAAGAACTCGAAAGAAGTTGCATACCATGCCTCCCATGGCATGAACCCCGCGCCTGTGGCAGGTGTAAATGAGGAGGTCGGAATAGCTCCTCATGAAGTGCTGGGCCATCCCAACCTGAACACGATCAGGCAGTAGCCGATCTGGGTGAGCCTGGAAGGTCTTTACATAGCTGAATATGTAATCCCATCTCCCACAGTTCAGCCCAACTGAGTGGTCCCTTAACTCGTAAAGGATTTCATCCATCTGAAACGCTGCTGGGAGAGTCTCTATCAGAACAGTTGCCCTGATGCTTCCTCTCTCTATACCAGCCATCTTTTCTGCTCTCTCAAAGACACAGTTCCATATCTTAGCTTCCCTGTCAAAGACAAATACATAGCAAGAGCATATTCATCCTTCTTCATAAGCAAGCCACCATCAGTGCCAGTAACAATATTCAGTTGTGTGGACCATAGTTCAGAACCCCAAAAGCTTGACTCAACTAACAGTTCATTTACCTTAATCAACTTGACCCATTTCAGGTTTTTGGTTAATAATTATAAATTAAAATTATTAGGAATGGCAGGGGCCATTGAAATTATTTACTTTTTTATACAAAGGAAACTAAGAAAACAGTTGTCAAGGTGCTGCACAGCTTCTTTGCGTGCTTGCTTTGCTACTAAACAGGCTTACAGATGATAATTCCAGAATGTAATTGTTTTTTAATATACTTTTAATTTGAATCTTTTGGGTAATGTTGAATTCGACAAATAAATTTCAACTGTTTGAGGCAGAGTCATTTCAACTGGTTGAATTGTAAAACTATGGTATAGACGACTATAAGATGCACATCATCTTGGGAAGATGATCGGTATCATTCTATCACGAAATCTTCTTCACCGAGGAATAGTGCATGATCAACTTCGCCATGAAATTGCTTGATCATTTCCCTAGTAATAGAACAGCGTCTGTTATACCTTGAATGCTCCATTTTTGGGAGGTAGAAGAAGGGTCCATAGCCACCACCTTGGGTTGCACTCGCACGGAACCTTGCATGGTTGTGGTAGAAGTAGAGGCCGAAATCCACAAGGCAGCCAGTTGCTGGTTCTCCATCAATGAGGATGTGGCCCTCTGGCAAGTGCCAACCTCGAGTCCGGACAAAGAGCTTTGCAATGTATTCGTTGAGCTTGTAGACCCTGTTCCTGGCTTTGTCATGGAAACTTATGGTCCCATCAACTGCATCCTTTAGATTTACTTGGCCTCTCATGAGGTTCTCCCAAGAAGGCGAGAGTGCATCTTCAAAGTCCGCCTACAAACACCAATTTCTTGAGCTGGTGCACTCGAACAGCATAATTCAAACCAAACCCAATACCCAACAAAAGGCAATTATCAATACAAACAATTTCTCCTACTTGTAGAAACAATTTCTGTGGGCTACACCTACATCAACGTCCTTTATTAATTGAATCTACGTTGTCATCGCCTGAATGACTTGAGGGATCAAAATCACCTGTTACGCGATTCATTTGAGCCACAACATGCTTAAAATAGACACAACATCCAATTCATTCATATTGGAGATCTATTCGAGAGTAGGAATTTCAACAGAAATCTGATAATGACTGACAATGCAATTATTTGCAGTTAGCAATCAAGTGAGAGGAGATTCTAGGATTTTTGTATTGGATCACTAATAATTCTCTGGCTAATATGCGTCGGAACAAAACAATCCATCCGGGTAGAAGGCCAGATGCCCACTATGTGAATTGACCAAAAGAGTTGTTTTATGAACAGCTAGGATTCCAAGACAAGCTATACATACTAAATTCCCACCCGCAGTAAACCTCAAGAAATCCCGAGCTCCAGGTCCAATTCTGACATGCATTAGGCCCAGGCCACCTTCATCTGGGCTGATGATTTCAGAGCCAAATCACATCAGCCATCCAACCCTCAATATAAAAACTCTCTTCTAAGAAAAGTTTTTCCAGCAAAGGTTGGGAAAATAGTCAGAATACAAAGGAAGCATTGTCATAAGATCATCATCACCATAAGCTATTTCCTACCTAAGCAGAGTCAGTTACATGAATCCTGTTGTGCCATTCAAAAGATACAAATTCTTAAAAGGCCAAAGAAGATATTATGGTATAAGAGCTTTGGCTATCACTTCTCTTTTTAGCTAATCATTTATCAAACCTTAATGCAAGTAGTAGCTTCCTAGCAATATGGAGGAGTTAAGCCAAAATCAAAGTCACTTAAAATAAGAAGCTTCATGGCCTGACAATCAAAAGGTAAAAGAAAAGTTTTCCAAATTCAGACAAGGCTAGCTCACCATGAATACTTTGGCCCCTGAGTTGAGCGCATTGATGATCATCTTCCTCTCGACGGGCCCTGTGATCTCCACCTTCCGATCAGCGACCGGCGGTGGGACTGGCGCACAGACCCAGTCACCTTCCCTCACAAACTTGGTCGCCGGATCAAACCCGGGCAACATGCCGGTATTGTACCTTCTCTGGGCCTCCCGCCGGCAGTCCATCGCATACCGTATCTGGCCGCGGAACTCACGTTGGAGGCTGGCGACGAATTGCAAGGCCTCCCGAGTGAGGATCCTTGCGAATTCATGATCATACATCCCTCTGATGTCCACACCATCGGGAACATCGTAGCTTTCCATTCTCCTGGCCATCTCCAACTAGATTTCCTAGCTACCAAATACTCTCGCCCTCGTAGCGAATGCTCTGTTCCTAGGCTGCAAAGCTGGTGAGAAATATAAACTGGAGGGAACACGAGTAGACTCGCACCGGCATATGTGTAGGCCTGGCGGCCGGGCTTGATCCGGCTAAGCTCCTAGATTTGGTGTTTGGCAATTGGTAGTTTATGAACACGTGTGAATGATCAAAGCCGTTGATCAGGTGGTAGCAATGATATACATGCAATCATCCTGCTTGTACCGTCCAATTTCTTTTGACGTGCTTGGTCTTATCCAGTGAGGACGTGTATGGGGAGGATCTGATTTTTCGAGCATTGGATATGGATGGATGAGGATGTGATGGCCGAGGGCTATTTTTAGGAAGCGGGGATGGCATGTTGTGCGTCAGATGGACGGCATGTAACGGCGCATTTCCATCGAGAAACGCAAGGATTATGGGGTATTCGGGGTCGGTCCCATTCGGACATGGTGGGGCCCATGGCACGTGGCACTCTCGGGGTGTCTGGTTGCATGCAAGTGGCAAGAGGATCGGCACGAGAAATATATTTTTTATTTTTTTAATTAACATCACATTAAAATAAAAAGCTTCAGTTACAACATAATAAGATTAATCCGAGACCAAATATGCACAAATACAATGAATTTGCTCGCATTTTTCACACGTATGCAAAATTTAGAAAGTAAAAAGAGATTTTTGGGTGATGATCAGATAGAAACATTTTCATCTTTCAACATAATTACGAAGAAAATGCTTGATTTTGAGACCCAAACGATGGATCGTAAGTCTAGAAAATGCTTGATTTTGAGACATGCACTCATTTAGCGGGGAAGCTTTTATTTGGACGGGTTCATGTGGTGGAATTCCCAATCCAAATCCTAGCGATATTCGATGAATGCTACAAAATACAAAGTGGGTGTTTTGAAAAACTATGGCAGCAGCCTTGAAAAGATGAGATGCATTGTGTCTCTTAAACCTATGCGTCAGCTAGAATCATCTTCGTTGATTTTACCCAACAGTTGCAGTCAAAAGCTCATTTCTATAGGTTTTTTTTTCTTTTTTTTTTTTCCCTGAGGGAGTTGCTTCTTGCATACGTTTTTAAAGCAAATTAGGCCCTATTAATTATTAAACTATCATTAAATATGAAGGAAAATTGTAATATATTATTTTTTTGTTGTGCTTTGTTTTTTTACAAGTCAAACATAGATGTATGACTTGTTGACCTTTGAAGTTGGATATCATATTTAATCAATTCTATTTTAATAACAGCAACCTGTATACTTGGATGGTTAAAGTAGGTCTAAAGGAAATGATGAAAGAAAAGAAAAGAAAGGAAGGGAAGATGGAGTGATTTTATTCTTCAAAAGGTAAGTAGTAGGTAATTATTTTAGGATCTATATTTATTTATATATTTAAGTATATGTTGTTAATGGGTTGATGCATAGAAAAATGGTTAGATGAAAAATATGGGTCTATTTGATGCTGTTCATCCTTATTTGAATTATGGGGAAATTGGCACGATGCATCATGGGAATGGATGTAATTTACTTAGACACATGTACATAAAACCATTGATGTGATACATATTATTTATTTATGTTATAGAATTCAAATGCATACAAAGTTACTGGAATTCCATAGATGCATGCATGTAATGGTTAAAATATTTTAAAATTCTAGCAAAACTCAAACAGTGTAGGAATGCCTGTGTTGAACGGGAGCATGTAATTTGTTTTCCATGTGGAATACATACATGTGTTGAATATTTCATGAGTTTGTTTGTGTTGAACGGATGCATCTAAACGTAGTATTTTGCATTATTTTTATGAAAATCAGAACCGTTAAATTGTTAGATCATGCTTGTGTTAATTTAGTGTATTAATTTTTAGATTATTATCATTGTGTATGATGATGAATATTCTTGGATGATAGATTATTAAATTCCATAAGAACTTAGTTGTTTTGGGGCCATTGATTTTCACACACATAATGTGGTGCACCCCACAGAAAGAAAGGAATGTTATGGTCATCAAGGATTTTAATTTCCAAATTATGAAGGAATTACAAAGTAGGAAAAATAGATATAAAAAAAAAATCTGAAAAATCCGGATCCCACCGTCTGTCATTTTCACCTGAGAGAAGTGGTAGCCCACTGGGCTACTGCTTGGTAGTGCTAGCAGGCTTGGAAGTGAGAAGCCCAGTGACCAAGGTGGGCTTGTCCATCAATGCCCAAGTCCGGAGTGGGCTGGACTGTAAAACCCAGAGTCCAGCATATGGGCTTGAGGGTAGAGGCCCATTGCCCATCCATCCAAAACAACACCGAACAGAAGTGGGCCGGCGGTGGCCGGCGAGGCGGACACGTGGCGTGATCAGAGCTTTTGACTTATTTTGGATGTATTTTCTCACCACAAGATCTGATTTAGATAAATAAATAGTTAATTTCTATATTTTTGAATATTATGGATCTATTGGAAGGATCAGATAATGCATTTAAAGTTAATTTTATAGTGTTAAAGTAGACAGTTATATTAAAAGCCTATGTATTTTATCATTACCCTATAATTTTTTTATTTTTATGAAAAATATTCTGCCAAAAAACTGGCAGAGTTTACCTTGAATAATAAAGATCTATATGTGTGTAATTATTTATTATATAAAATTATAATTTCAATAATTATAACATAAATCATAAAATACACATCCACAACTACCCAAAACCATAGTCGCACTATGATGGCAATAAACATAACTGAAATATTACAAATCAATCTACAAAATCATTTTGACATGCCAATACATTTCATTTTCCAACATTTGAAATCTTTTAATACAATCATATACCAATACATGATGAAAATACAATCTTGATTTATGACACTAAGATTAATAGTGTCTTCAGATTGGCTCATAAGCGCTAACTTGCAGTTGGCTCCATTATCTGACCTGTCAGCTAAAAAAAATTATAATAAAGGCATGAGTCTGGATGAACTTAGTAAGTAGACTAAATAGAAAATAGTATTAAAATAAAAGCAGCATGTTCTAAATCAAAACATAAATAAATACATCATAATGCAATTATGAGACTATACTCATGATGCTCAAGTCTTTATCATTCTAATGTACTTTCTACACAATTCTATCCTATTATATATCACAAATGGAACATACTAAATAATGTTTAGGTCATATTAACACTTCATCCAGAAGTATCATACAGGCACTTCATATCATAACTATATCATTCAAGCACAACATATATTATAACTATGTCATGCTAACATAAAACAATCTATGCAAATGTTATATTAAAAGAAACTCAATTAGCATATCTATATATACTATTATAGAATATTTCTCATTTCATCAATATATATAGTTGCATAATATAGTAACCAACCTATTCTTGGGATATTTATAATCCTCATCCATACACATATCAAGGAATACTCATTATCCCTTCATCCATGCATCCATTTACATCCTACAATAAATTCATACATGTAGACATA
This sequence comes from Pouteria campechiana, assembly GCA_036873735.1. Lineage (NCBI taxonomy): Eukaryota > Viridiplantae > Streptophyta > Magnoliopsida > Ericales > Sapotaceae > Pouteria > Pouteria campechiana. Next base: position 10,923 of record JAYJMB010001478.1, read on the forward strand.
TAAGTAGCAAAGAATTCATTTCATAATCAAACATACTTGTATACAATAAATGGGATATCCGCTCTCCACATCCATTCATATATGCTCGTGCAAAATATGGGATATTCGCTATCCTCATCCAACAATACATTCAACTTGAAAAGGGAACCTACTTATCTCAATGGAGAATGATTCTACAAATCCTCAAATCTCATGATTTAGCCTCCAATCAAAGTATGAATGACCTTACACCTATAACACGGACCAATATTCAATTCACATACGTGTTTCATACAAAGACAACTTTCATTGCAATTTAAATAAACATAATTTTTCAGATACCATTATTTATCCACAATATGGTGCATTGCTTTGCTCTTAATCTCTATAAGAGCGTATCATAATTCATATTCAATACACTTAGCATCAAAACAACTTCTTAACAATGTATTAAACCCCCAATACTAATCCTCTTTCATTAGGGTTTTAGGGTTGCACTCAATCCTTTTATACATAATTCCCTTTTCATGAGGCATTTCCTCATATGTCATAAGCATTATTTTGATTAAACAATTTTTACTAACTATTTGAAAGGGATTTCCTTTCCAACAAGATATACCCATCACATAACTCAATGATCAACTAATTAATCATAAAAATAAGCCAACTAAACCATTATTTTAATTAATTATCTGCTTAAACACTTTATACATTAAATCCCCTTCCAACCTCTACTTAGGTCATTGTCTAAGATTAATTTCTTACCTTTAAACAAGTCCCGAAACTCTTATACTTAAGCAATTAATCATTTTCCTCATAAATCTTACATCAGTTCATATCAAATCCCCCATAAATTACTGTTCATAAAATCCAAAAAGCATAAATCATGGATTCTCATGCTCAATTAAATTCCAAAATACTATAATTACTTAGTTGATCATTTTTCTCATGAATTTCATATAGTTCATACCATTTTTCCCTCAAAATGACTATTCACAAGTTAGCATAGAACCCTAGCTAACCAAAATCATAAATTTAAGTGAAAAACAATAACTAACCATCAAGTTCATGGGTTGCATCCACTCTAGAACATGAATTCGACCTCAAATCTTCATGAACCTTTCATGAATCATGGCCAACATGTCTGCTCTCCTCTTTCACTACTCAAACAGGTTAGGGTTTTGGATTTGGGTGTTTAGATGATGGATTGCATGCTAAAATAATATTTTTTCCTAGCTAAAATCATCTCAAATGGGGTGGAGGAATTAGGCTTAGGTGTGGGAAGAATAGAACAGAACGACAATGGAGAAAATGGAACAGACTAGCGTTATAAAGTCAACCCACTGACTTTGGCCGCTTACCAAACCATTGGACTCCGCCACCCTGCCTCCTTCATGTTTCAACGCCGCGATGCTAGCCCTACTGCCCCATTTTTCTTGGTTTTTTTTTCACTTTAATTCCTATCATTTTCCCTCTCATATATTTAACCTTTTGACCATTATATTTTCCATATAAATCTAACATTAAAATGTATGTTTAGTCCCTTTTATACATTATTAAAATACAAAACAATTGCCCTCAATATGTGTAAATCATGTCCAAATACATGGGTTTTAATCATCCTTATTATATAACAACTCTCTTCAAAATTTTCACCATTTATTTGTATATATAATGGAACAAAATTTTTCTTACCTCAATTCATCCTCATTTATAATTATAACAAAACAACTATAGTGTATTTAAATAAATAATTACCCAAAAATAAACACTCCCGCAATGTCGAATTTAGCTAACACATCCAAAGGACCTAATCTCATAAGCCAGGCTACGAGGAGAACCAGACATGCAAACGAGAGTCAGTGTACGACGGACAAAAAGCTACATCTTAGGTTTGCTCGCGCACGACGCAGCCTTGTAAAGGTCATTTGTAGTCAATTAAAAAGCTACATCTTTTTAGGCTTGGATTTATACCTTTCTGCCAAAACAGGCGAAAGGTTTTCCCACATAGATTTTAATCGAAGATTGGAAAGAAAACAAACTAGTCTAATCGCTTATGCTTCTCCATCTATGGCTATCTATCTATGGTTGTACTTATACCCACTAGTCAATATCATCTCCCTCCTGAGCTCGATACGGGCTACAAGTGCAGCTCGAGATTCGATTTTTGCTTGGTGGGTTTAGAAACAATAGATATGGATTGAAATAAGGTTGAATCCGACGTAAGTTGGAAATTCGGTGGTGATCAAGTTGGGGGCTCATGCACTATAATAAGGCAGGTCAGGTTAAACTCAACTGAATAATTGGGTTGAAAAGGAAATTTGTTTATTTCTTAATCAGTTTATTAGTTTTTTCTATTATTATATATTTTTAAATACAAATTTATCTATCTAATCTTATTTTTACTTCATAGTTGATTTGATCTTGGCTTTTTCCTTCCATTTTCGTCTATCCTTTTCTTTTCCTTTGCACATATTCAAATGGGGCCTTGCACTAACATCTTATCCAAACCATCAAGTTAATTATGGAAAACTCATTCCTTTTCTATTATTCACCCTGATAACTTATGGTCTGATTAGGTTGATGTATTTGCAAAACCAGCTAGTGTTAGTAATTTCTTTTTCTTACTGCTTATGGTTGTCATTTGATTTATGGTTGGTTGGGGTGCACTCAACTTCGGCCAATCAAATGTTAGTTGTGGCCACCATCTTTAGCTTAGGTAGATGGCCATGTGAGTGGTTGTAAAAAGCCAACAACATAGGGCCGGCAGAGACTTCCGGCCCGTGGGAAGTCCGTCGAATTCAAATAGTCCTAGCCAAGCAGTTGTTCCGGATTGAAGTAGGCAGACAGATTGGGCTGGAAAAAGTGATATGATACCGTACAATCGGAGGCAGTTTTGGGATGCAGAGATGGACCCACTTTCCCCTTTTGTATTCTTTTTCTTCAAAATGGGTGAGGAGCATTTCATCATCAACCAAGGATAAAAGTAAAAAGCAGATGATAAAAGCTAGATTTTAGCAATAAAAGTTCGAAATTAGCTAGCTTAAGGTTAAATATGACAAGAGGAAAAGTGGGTCAAAACCTTTTCTTTTTTTTTTAATATAAAAATTATATTATTTTACCTTTATTCACTTTTTTCAAGTATTAATATTTGTCATTTTATCATTTGTTTTTCTTTTTCTTTTTCACTTTTTAAGATTTTACTTTTTCTCTACTTCTGCTTTTTTGTAGATGACAAAATAGCTTGCAATAGAAGAACAACTTCAGCACTAGGAGGCAAATAGCTATACACGATTGGACAATGCATGATTGTATGTTATTAATTTGCTTGTGATGCATACATAACACATTTTTCAACTATTTAAAAAAACTGATGAAGACAATAATAATGATTTCAAATTAAGAAGCTAAGCTCGATATCTTTATTTGATTTTAGAGCATGTTGAAAAGAAGAAAGTTTTCTTTGAAAAAAAAAAACTTACACAATTTTTTTTATTTATGATACATCTTTAAGGGCCTATTTGGGTGCATTAGCACTCATGTTTACACCTTTTTAAAATTGAGCTAATATTTTAGCTACCATAATAATTCTATTTTTTAATTTTTATCTATATTTTTAATTATTTTTATTATTTTTATTAAAAAACCTACACTACTAATGTCATCTCCAATTATACTTTTCAAATATAAACATACCCTAACAGGGGGGAAAAAAATTAATGGCTGAGTTTGAATTTTTATTTTTCAATCATTATAGTTATCATATTTTTATATTATATTTTCTTTTATGCTTCACATGTCAACCATCACACCTACGTGCCACAAGCGTTCCTATCGTGGGATATTGTTAGCAAGTATTCGAATCATCTTGCAGCGACCTAGAAATGGATGCACAGGCAAGTGTGGAAACAAACCTGACATGGTTGGTATCATTTGCCTAGATATGGCTGAGAAATTGACATCTGGACTTAAGAAATTGCCACCAAATTGACAAGAGATGAACCGGTCCCCCACAATCATCCCCCACCCCATGCATCAAACATGTGATCCCCCATCATTCTACTTTGAATAAAATCCAAAATCACTGTTTCAAAATGTCATATCTTTCGAACTCAGCTGTCCAAATCAATCCGTATAGACAGTACCCATTTCCAGGAATTCCTAACGGATCCCCCATCCACACCTTCCCAAAGATTGGACGGCCAAGATCGAGCAATCTCTAATCCAAGTCTGTGACAGCTTTGGATTGCTTGTTTTTGGCAAAGGAAACGAAGGATCACGTGACACAAGGGTGAATCCAGTTTTTATCTAGTCATTATCAGGCTACCCAAAGCATTAACTATCCAGTTATTCCACGGCCTTCACACCTCCACGTGATGCCCAGCAGCAAGAAAACCTTTCTTACTCCGACGGGGAGGCTCAATGGTACGCACCCATCTGCAAATTCGTTTGCATCTTGTACAACTAATTAGAATTTCCAAATGGGTGATTTTCTTTTGTCCATTATGCACCATATTTACTGGTTTTTTGAAGATTGGATTATAAGGTAATTAGAGTTGAAATGGCTTGTCCAGAATTGTTTTTTTTTATTGGAGATTTGGTGGATAAAAAGAAAAAATCCAAAACATGGGAAGAAAGGGAAAGAAAGTGGGGTTCAAGATATGGCTGGATTCTGTTGGGTATCTTGAGCAATGTTTCCGGGTACCAGCGTATCATGTGATGTAGGTGGCCAGAGTATTAAACAATTAGCAACTGCGCACATGGCAGCCATGCGCTGACGCAGTCTCTTTCTCTTTTAGCGTTCTTTGTCGGATGCTACACATACCAAGTCTCGCATCCGAAGACCATACAAGCAAAACATCCACCTTCCACGCGGAATTTTAAGGTCAATCTAGGCCCTAAAAATATTGGACACAAAAAAATTGATGAAAAATATAATTTATTATTTACATATAAGGACATTTATGTTTTACAAGGTAATAAAAGGTAAATAAAACATGCATTGTCCAAATTAGAATACCAGAAAAATATATATATTGAGAATAAGATATAAATTTCATTCATATATTATTTTAACGGTGTGGATTTATTATATGTAAAAGAAAAGTACATTCTTCTTGCCTGCGTATGTAAATTCTTATACTCCATCGTAATTCTATTATCATCAAAACGGTACTAGCCGTTAGAAACGTCGGTCGTATTTTGCTCCGTATGCTGCAAGACCACTTAAGATATGTACACCTTCACCCTGCCACTGCAATCGAAAATTTATGTACATGTAGCTTGATGAAACGAGTCCATGATCTTCCAATAAACATATTGTTGTAATAAAAATACCAAATTCTTTGGAAGGGTCAAAAATACATTCTAAATTTTAAACGGTTGAGATATGCTCCTTTTCATAGCCCTCTTTCCACCCAAAAAAATTGATGGTCAGGATTATCAAAGCCCTGATCCAATTCAAATATGTACATTTATCGAAATAGATGAGTAAAGCTGAGCGGTTAGATAATGGGTGCATGAGCATGAAATTTCATTGTGTAGCAGGTTATGCTACAGCCCTTCATCACCCCCTCTGTATGTCCCTCTGTATGTGAGCCTTGATGCATGAGCCAGGTGGTACAAATAACTATAATTTTTATTGGAGCCATTACTAAATTCCATCCTGGATTATTGATAAA